>VYZU01014992.1:69027-104989 GCA_013401355.1 Ceyx cyanopectus | reverse complement strand
TCAGCCTCTCCTCAGCAGGGAGATCTCCACTCCCTTCAGCATCTTGGTGCCCTGCACTGGACTCTCTCCAGTAAATCTCTGTCTTTTCTGAACTGGGGTGCCCAGCACTGGACAGAGTATTCCAGGTGGGGTCTCAGCAGTGCAGAGTAGAGGGGGAGGAGAACCTCCCTTGCCCTGCTGGCCACACGTCTCCTAATGCATCCCAGGATCCATTGGCCTGCTTGGTTGCAAGGGCACATTGTTGGCTCATGGCCATCCCCCTGTCCACCAGGACCCCCAGGTCTCTTTCTCCAGAGCTGCTCTCCAACAGATCAGCCCCCAGCCTGTACTGAGGTTGTTCTTCTGAAGTCTTAAGATGGTCATTAGTATTTTTGTGGCTCATGTGTCGTTATACTTCACGAGTTCTTTGACAAACCATACTGAGGGTGAAAGTGTGTGAGAGTGGTGAGAGAGAGACTGAGTGGCTTCTTCTGGGGGTGTCTGAGACGAATAAGCAGCAAGAAAGGATTAAGAAGTAATTAAAGGATAGAGAGAATGATAAATAAGGAAGAAGGGAAACGACTGCAAGGAATATTGCTGACAGGTTTTAAACTTGAATTTGAGCCATCATTTTTTTACACACTCGGATAAGAAGTTGGAAGGAGCCTGCATTGCTGTTATGCTTTCAAATTATAATCTAAGTGTTGCCTTGATTATACACCATTCTGATTGCTGTGGCCTAGTGATTAGAGCATAAAACTTGGAGACAAAAATTATGCTGCTTTTCATGACTGTAAAGGACTTGCTGGGTGGTTTTGAACGAGTTATTTCACTTCACTGTGCCTCATTTTCCTGATCTGCAAAATAGGGATATTAATGCCTATTTTTGTGAAGGCAGTCTGAGAAACTTAAATGGAAACTTCTGTATAAATGTCAAGTATCATTATTATTGTTCTTAAACTAATCCATTGTAGTCAACTGCTTTTATAGTTTTTATGAAAACAAATACAATGGGAGCGACATAATTGGCTGCCTAACAATGTTTTTTTGATTAGAAGACAAAAAAGTGTCTGAAAAAATGCAACAGTCAGTTGCCTTTTTTCATTAATTGCAAAAAAAATAAAATCTGCTAGAACTGAACTGTACTGTACCCACCATACCAGGTAATAAAGCTACTCTGAAGTATATGTGACATCATCATCAGGAGTAACAGGCTCTGATAATTTTTTTTTACTATGTTTGGTTCATTATTTGTCTGGCCCAGTCACAGATTTTCAGTTATTTTTGAGAGAGCGTGGGTAAAAATGTGAAAAAAAATTATATGTTCCCTTCTTTTCCAGCATCTAAGAGATGAAGTTTCCTCAGGATGTAACTTTAAAATACTAATTTTCAGTTGAGGGTTTGCAGTGAGGCAAATATGGCCCACCTTTAATAGGATACTGAAAAAGATAATGGTATTAAACTGTGAAAACCTGAGTCCCATTACATTCTACCCCATCCTGCTTATCTGAAGAGCAATCCTGCCCCTGCTAATTTACCATAAGGGAGAATAGTCCCAGGGATTCAGCCCAAGGCCACATGCAGAAGACTTTATCAGCAGGTGTATGCTGTGTGGCAGGATTCTCTTAATTCAGGACACTGATTGTACCTGTAAAATTGAATGTTTGCCAGTGTAGTTTATTCTTCTGAATTTGTCCTGACAGGAACAGGATTTGGGTGAAGTAGCAGTGTTTGTTTTGTGATGGAGGAAGGGATGTTTTTTGGTTTTGGTTGGTTGGTTGGGTTGGGTTTCTTTTGGTTGGTTGGTTGGGTTTTTTTGGTTGTTGGGTTTTTCGGTGTTTTTTTTTTGTTAAAATCTTTTGTTTGTTGGTTGGTTGGTTTGTTCTGTTTTTTTGTTTTGTTTTGTTTTTGTTTTGCTTTTTTGATTGTTTTGTTTGTTTTGCTTTTTTGATTGTTTTGTTTGTTTTGTTTTGCTGCTTTAGTTGTAGTTTCTTTGGTTTTGATAAAGCTGTTTTGGTTACGTGCGTCTTCATACATTTAAGTGATTTGGCAAAAATCTGTGATGATTGGCCTTAACATGATCCCAGAAAGAGTAACTTGTGCCCTGTCTGTCCTGATCAGCATCAGTAGCACTGCCCTTCTAGGACAGCCCAGTTTATGGGTGCTGTAGGAGGACTCAGTGTCTAGAAGGCAGGTTAAGCAGAGCAGTCGTGGCTCTACATTGCAATGACTGTCTCTTCAAAGTGATTTCCTCCACCACAAGCCTGGTTTTTTTTTTGCAGGCTCATCTTCAGCCAGCTCCTCTTTATCTGTGAGCTTGTTCTCTCTAAATTCAGTCTGTTCGGGGAGAAGTATTGCAATATATGCTGAACAGGATGGATAGAGTGATGTGACATTTGAGTGCTGATGGCTCTGCAAGATGATGGATGTAGTGCTGGTGTTGACATAATGACATCATAGCAGGAAAAGACTCCAATCTGTTTCCTGGGAAATCTTTTGATGACATTTCAGCAATGTGCTGGCATTTAAACATACTGGTTCACAAAATCATTAGGAGCCAGTTTGGAATGGGGCTTTTAGTATCGTGGTTTGAAATTATTTTTTTTAAGAAAAAAAAACCCAACAACTTTTGAGGACATTTGAGAGGACTGCTCTTGTCTTGTTTGGTCTGAGTCCTACCATTGTCTGTGCCAGGTGGAGCAAATGCCTGAAGACTGTGGGAAGAGGGCAAACAATTAATTTTTCTAAAACAAATACAACTACTTAGATCTTTAGATTTTATCTTTTTTATAAATTAACATGATTTTTTTACTTTGAAGAAAAATCTAGTGTTGGCTTTGTAGTTTGTCTGTGAATGATGGATGGAAGTTATTGTCCTTGGGAATACTGGACTTCTCATCTTCTCAGTGAAACTATGAGGGTTTTTTTATGTGTGACAGCACTGGGAAACGAGACTATTTTTTTGGGATAAGTACAATACAATTCCAGCAGGTAATGCTCTTTATCACAAAATATTTATATTAAAAAAAAGCTGAAAAAAAATCCTCTACTTACACTATCAGGCAGGTTTTATTTTCTCCCTCAATAAAAATAGTGAGTGTACATGCACACAAAATGTGCCTTGATATACCATTATTCTGTAGTTGCAAATCAGATTTTTCTGTCTACTCTTGATATGTCTGTCTACTCTCTAATATGTCTTTTTCAAGTGTCAGAAATGGGAAAAAAATTTATTTTCAAGAAAGTGTTTTCATTGAGATGCTACATCAGCAAAGAGCAGTCTTCTGAGATGAAAGATGAGATGAAAATGCAGGTGGTTGGACAGAGGAGCCACGGACAACATCTCACAGAGCTCCACAGAAACAATAAAAGTGAACTGAAACTCAGTTCCGTCTTGTGGGTTCATCTTTGGGGAAATGAGGTTCACTGTGTTTTTCCTGATTGTAAGCACTAGATGCTTCCTCCTGCCTCTCTCTTGCACACTTAGGGCAGAAGGCCAAATTCTGCTTTGCCATGACAGAGCCCAGTTGGACAGGGTTCTCCCAGTCCTCCCACAACAGATTGAAGTGAATACAGACCAAGACAATGGATAAACTATGATGTAAAGTTTATATACAAGAATATAACATTTATCTGGAGTATTTACAAGGTTAATTAAAGCAATATTTTACAACTCTTTCAGGTTAACAACTAGGTATATTACAGTTAGGCTACAGATGGTTTAATTTGCAAAATAATAATAATAATAATAATAAAGTTGCATTCAGATCAACCAGCTCCAAAACTTGCTGCGTTTTGTTTTCTGAGAGAGAAGGGCTCAGACTTGTGGAAAATAAAACGTGAGAATGGTTAATATACTCTTACTGGTGCTTATGTATCACATGCAAGAGTCACAACGTGACCTTTATAGTGTTAGTATAGACAGCAAGCCTTTTCACCTCGGTGAGAGTCGTACCCACTGTGACAGGCCAGTTGCACACGTGGCTGCCTTTCCCTGCCTCTCCTACTTCTGCACAATAAACATGCATGGAATACAGAGAAGCAGCAATAGAAATGAACCAGGATTACCAAAACGAAGAGAGGGCAAATCCTCAGACCAAAGTCACATTTGCAACCATTAAAAAAAAAAACAACCCCAAGCTTTAAGCGAGATACTTTAATACTTCCCAAAAATAGTAATGATTTTTTGGTTTGTTTTTTTTTTAATTATTATTACACTTTAACCTATGTACAAAAAACAAAGGGCTCCCTCCCCTCTTGGTAACGCCGTCTCACTCCTGTGGCATCTCGGAGGGCCAAAGCAGAAGGTGCAGGAGGCCCAGGGAGCTTGGGCCACGAGGTGGGTGCTGGAGGCAGCTGGAGCTGGAGCCACTAACACTGCAGTTTGCGGATGCTGCGGGAGAAACGTTTGAAAGCTCTCTGCCCTTTCTGCCATCGCTTCAGCGAGGTGATGACCAGTTCCCCAGCTTGCTTTTGCCCCATCACCAAGTAGGGGACGTTGATGTCGTTCATCTCGTCACAGGTACACTGGAGGCCACCTTTGAGCCAGAGCACGATCTTCCTCAGATCCCTTTCTGTCAGCCCATTCAGCTTGTAGATGGTTTTGCTCTTTGTTTCAGGGGTGATTTTGGTATCCCCATTGATGTAGGCAATCTCCTTCACTTTTATCTTCAAGGCTAATAGAGCGAGGGGAGGGGGATGCGAGGAGAGGGAGAGAGATTGAGAGGTTTTTTCCCATTAGTGCACATAAAGAGGACCTGGGGAGGGAGGTGCTCTATTGCTAATTAAACTGTCAGGGCTGACAGAAGAGGCAGCAGGTGGCTCCATTTCTAAAGCCACAAAGGGCATGCAAGTCATTTCAGTTTGAATCAACCTTAGGGTTTAAGGTTTTGGGTTTTCTTTTCTCCTCTTCCCCCTCCCCCTCTTTTTCCTTCCTTTCTAAATTAGTATTTTCTCCAGCTTTTCTCCTGTTTGCAAACAGGGAGAGGGCAGGTTTGGTACATTAAGCAGAGCACTGGTTTTTGTTTTGTTTTGTTATTTTTTCCGTGAGAGGACAGTCTTCCTGAAACCAGAGTTTGAAGGGGAGCTGGGAAGGCAAGTACCTAGACCTAATCTGAAACCTGATCTCTGCTGTGGCTGAAAACTTCTAAACTTAATTTATTAGGCTGGAGAGGATTTTAGGCAAACCTGTAAGGAAATGGTATTTCACATGCATTGTTTTTTTGAAAGAATAGATCCCATGGAGGGCAAATTGGTCCAACAGCTGCATTCGATTTAGTAAAATAACTAGGAGGGGGATACAGGGCTCTGTAAAAATCTGTGGGGCATGTTTAGCTTTAGGAGGATTTATCTGAGTGCAATTTGCCAGGCCAAAGCTATTGGTTGTTTTAGCAATTATGTCCCACAGTCATGGTTTCAGGTTTTGGGTGATGGTTTGGTTTTTTTTTTAAAAAAAGAAAGACTTTTGAATCGCAGTAGATATTTATACTACAAATCTGTTTCCAGGTATAAACATTGACCTATTATAAAAGGATTCCCCTCCTTATTCCCTTTTTCTCTTCAAATGCTAATGTGTGGATAATGTGCCCTTCAGTTGTCTGTGTTGAAGGGGCTTTCTTGTCCTCTTCTAACCCCAGATATTCCCATTAAGTTTATATCCCCAATTGTCTGTGCATTACCTTCTCTGTCAAATGATATATAGAGCTTCATTCTTAATCTGCAGAGGGTCTTTCTTACGATATGTGAGAATGGTCATGCAGCTCTTTCTCATATGTCTAAATGAAGCTTTGCTCTACTTCTCCCCAGGAAATAGTCTGGATGAAAGATTTTTTTTCCCTCTATTTTACTTTCTATTTGTCTTGCCAGCAACATAAAAAAAAACACCAACCCAACAACTTCAAAACAGCAAACAAAAAGGGACTATACAAAGGGCTACTTTTATTCCAAGGTGGAATTTTGTGTTTCACGACCCGATGGGTCCATCTGTAGATAAGACAAAGCCCTGCCTTTATTCGGGCACATCTCTCACTGATTCCACTGGGAGTTTTACCTGATCCTCAACTCTCAAGTTTCATCTGAGGAGAGCTCTGCTTCCACTTACCGAAGTCGTTTTTGCAGAGGTTTTCCACGATGTCATTATCGTCTTCGTTTTTGTTTTTGCAGGCATCGCAGACCTTGGGTGCTGGAAAGGCAAGGGACGGTCTCCGTCAGGCTCGGGGAGCCGGGAACAGCAGGTGGCGTTGGGAACGCCTCGGGAAACGCCGGGTTTCCATCCCTCCAGCTCACCACCCAGCCCCTGCTCCTTCACCTCCCCAAGCCCCGCTGCTGCCCAAGCACTTGGCCACCTTACCTCGCTGGAAGAGGGCACGGTGAAGGTCACACCCCGCAGAAAAGGATGTTTTTGGTTGTTTTTTTTTTCACGGGGGAGAGTAAAGGGGACNTTTTTCAGGGGGGAGGGGAGGGGGGGGGGGGGGGGGGGGGGGGGGGGGGATACGACGCGACACACAACAGCCCCGCGTTTCAGCGATGATTTTGCATAAAGGGATTGATTGTCCATCCACAAACCGCGCGGCTCGAGTCCGGAGTCCCGGACCTTTTCTTTGGGGAGAGCGGATGGCAAAGGCTGGGAGGGGGACGCGGGCCGGTGCCAGTTCCCCGACGATGCCCACGCTTTCCCTCGTCCCCTCGGAGGAAAGCATCACTGAGCCTCATCTGCTGCCCCCTCCCCGGTCCCTCCCTGTCCGGAGCACCGGGAGGGAGACGGCTCCGTTCCTCCGCGGAAAGCTGGGGAGGGTCCCCGCTGCCGGGTCGGCTCAGCGGGAGACTGATGCTGCCTGCCCCGGGCTCAGCCCGGCGGCTCCCTCTTACCTTCCCTGGTGACGGGGAGGATGTGGTCGCTGCTGGCCAGCGGAATGCAGAGGTCGTTGTCCTTAGGGAAGCGGCTGCAGTCCAGCATGTCGGGCCAGGGGAAGCCAAAGGCGGACATCACCGGGGCGCAGCTCTCCTTCACCTCCTCGCAGAGCGAGTGGCAGGGCTGGATGATCTCGTCCAGGTCGTCGATGCAGACGGGAGCGAAGAGGGAGCAGAGGAACTTTCTGGTGTCGGGGTGGCACTGCTTCTGCACCAGCGGGATCCAGGTGGAGGCCTGTTCCAGCACCTCCTGCACCGTCTCATGCCCCAGCAGGTTGGGCAGCCGCATGCTCTGGTACTCGATGCCCCGGCACAGCAGCATCGGGGCGGGGATGGGTTTGCAGTTAGAGCGCTTGTAGGAGAAGTCGGGCTCCCCGAAGGGAAAGAGCCCGGCGGCCGAGCCCATGCACTGGGAGGCCAGCAGAAGCAGGGTGCAGAGCCGGCGATGCATTTTGGGGCGCGGTGGAAGAGGGGGGGGGGGGTCTGCGCTGTGCTCAGCGGGGCGGGCGGCTCGCCGCTGCCCTCAGCCGCAGGCAGTGTCCCCTTAGCCCGGGCTCCTGCTTGCCAGGCGGGGACGGATGGTCTGAGCGAGATGCGGGGGCAAACGGGAGTTTTCTGCATTTTTTTGTATGCAAATAGCAGGGGGAGCGGGGGCTGGGAGGAGCCTGGTGACAGCCATCCAGAAAGGATTGGTCACTACTTTCTCGGTCTGCTTTTGCTCAGGGGGATTGTCTTTTGGCAGGAAATCCTTGCAAGAAACGTTACCGTGCGAGCCCGGGGAAGGGGGGAAAAGATGCCCGCGAACAAAGAGCCACGGAAAGCCCGAGGAGCAGGGCGAGAGGGGCAGCACTCAGGCCAGGGGTAGCTGGAGGTGAGCTTTGCAGCTAAGACAGCTCCTGTGAAGCAGCAGGATCAGGATCCCCCCTTCTCCTCTCTCCCCGGGCTCCCCCCTTGCCCACGTTTGGTGCTTTCGCTGCCAGCGGATGCGTGATGGAGCCGGGCCGGTCCCCGAGCGGGGGGCGAGGTTGTCTGCTCCCTGAGCCTCGGCGGATGGCTGGTACCTCACCTCCACCCTCTCCCCGCGATGCTGGCAGATGCCCCGGCAGCTGGGGGGTGCCGGTTGTCCCGGCCCCGCTCCTGCTCCGCAGCACCCAGATGCTGTGACCTGCCCTTGCCTCTCCAGCCCCTGGCTCTGCCCTGCCAGGCTGTGGTGGCTGCAGTGGACCTCGGCTTTAAAACCCTTGGATGGCCCCCGATCACCAAAGGGGGTTTTCCCTGTGTTGGAGCATCCAAGGGCATTTGAAATACAGACACCTGGCACGTGGTTCTGGAAGTAAGGAAGCACATTCTAGGCACATCTCTTCCCCTTCACTCCTGTCTTCACCTAGGAACTCTCCTACAAGAATAATTTTGTGTTGATTTCACAAAAGGAAAGACAACAGGCAAGATGCTGGGATCACAACCTTTGGGTATAATTTGGGTATTTGTTGCATTATTAGTAATATTATTTATGGGGTTATTATTGAAAAGAGTAGGCCTGCGTAGCAGTATTTTGTGGTAAACAACATTCATTAATCAGTTACAGAATGAATCTCCTTTGCAGAGATGTTTTATGGGAAGCTGGTCTTAGCCATGATGACTTCTGTAAGCTGCAGGATCCCTGCACATACAGATTCCTCCTTCCCAGAGGTCCAAGTCACTGCTCGTGGTGTAGGAAAGAGATAGGACCTGCAGCATTCCCACTGGGAAGGCACAGAGCTTCCATACTGGTGTGGCCACAGTGCTGCTGTTGCCATGAGCTGAAGCCAGTGCTTCACAGGAGGTTTCAGTATCCCTTCCAGTGGGCAATGCTGATGGATGTGATCTCCCTGCGTGTTCTGACATTAACTTTTTTCATACTTGGAAAATAAACGTCCTGAATGTCTAACATCACTTGTGGAAGAGTTTAGAAGTAGTTATTTCCTAGAGGTCCACATAGTCTTGCCATTCATTTTCTGTGTTCAGTTCACTCCTTTAAACAATAAATCTGCAAGCACTTGGCCTCAGTTGGCTTCCAGAGCACTGAGCCCTCCAGTAATTGATGGTGCTCATTTTAAGCCAGCTTTGACAAGTCCTGAGGACTGCCAGAGGCTGTAGATGTTGTCACTTGCAGGATGTGTCCTTTCCAGCTCCCAGTGCTGGTCCCACTGCTCTGTCTCCAAACTCCTCTTCAGTGGAAGGAAAACTACCAGCACATTTGCTTTTACTGTGAATGGCTGGACTATTCACCAGGTCTTTGTAAAATGGACAAGTTTATGGTTTGTTTTTCTCTCTCCTTTTTTCACTGCTTCTCATTTTTTGGAGCCACTGACATCCCAGAGTGATCAGAAAACAATTTGCCTGCTCCATAAATTCCTGGTAGCCCCATACACTGCTTTCCACAAATCAAGGCAGCTGGGCTGTGTGGAAGCAAGAACCCAGATCTGAACAGACTCTGTTTAGGCTACAGTAATAATAAAGATTTTCAGTGGTGGAGGATGAGACATTTCTGACAGAATCTGCTCATTTATTTTTTTTTCACCAGAACAGTTTGATTGTTTGTTTCCATCCCTTAGGAAATATGGAGGAAACCCACACTTTTTTTCTGAATTAAGCTTTGATTTGAAATGAAGCTTTATGAGACCTTACTATTTCCATTTTTAATCACCCTTGGCAAAACAAATTCACTATAAATTTGAAACGATCTCAGAGCATGTAAACAAATGCAACCCAAGTCTGCAGTCCTGGGCCATCGTTCCTCTCCTTGTTCTGATCCCTTGAAGGAGAAAGTGCCAGAGCACGAGGCTACCATTGGTGCTCCTCACTCCAGGCTTGGGTAGGGCATTCCCAGCCCATCCAAGTGCTGTTTTGGAGATGTAGTGGATTTAGTGCAGCCTTGACACCATCACAAGCCAGGGCCAAGCTGAGGGGCTAGGTGCTGTGGCCAGAAAACCTGCAGTGTTCCCAGGGCCCAGGTGGTTTTCATGCTCAACACTCAAAGTCTAGCAAAGCCCAAGCAGTAATGACCAGGTTTGGGTGTCAGGGCAAGTGGGGTCATGGGGGAGGAGACACCCATGATGCTTTCCCATCTGCAGCTGGTCCATGGGGTTGGGAGTGTCTCACTGCATGGGCTTAGGCCAATAGTCAGCCACTATTGCATCCTCAATTGGGAATGAAAGTAATTCTTGGCCATGAATGGCCATTGCTTGGTTGGTTCCACATTTTGGGGGGATTTAACCAAGCAGCACCTGCCCCACCTCTTTTTGCTGCCTGGGAAGACCCAGCTGGTGCCTGTGGGGCAGGGTCTGCTTTTCCCAGAGCTTGTTATTGCTGCAGCCACCAAGTAAGGGGGCTCAAAACCACTGCTAGCTGGGAAAGGTGGTGGGGCTGGAGGGTTCGGGTCCACTCCTGGATAAAGCCCTAGGCAGCCTGGTCCCACGTTGGGGGGAGTCAAGCAGGATGGCACTCTTAAAGGACAATGATGCTTTAAAGTAAGGTTTTTTTGTTCTAAAGGGAGCGTGGGCTTCTGAGCTCCTGTAAATTCAAGTGGGTATGGACAGTTAAGCTGCTTTAAACCCCTGAAAGTAGCATAAGCATTTAAGCCACCTTAGATGCTTAAAGCAGTATAAGCTGTTAAAATGCCTTTAATCCTTGAGTGCTTAAATCAGCTTAAGTTTTGGGAGTTAAGGTGAGAAAATGAGCTGCCTGGACAAAAAAGACCCCAATCCCACTCCTCTCCCAACCCTCAGTAAATGTTACCTGATGGCAAAAATGAAGTGTGGAGGAAATAACTGGAGTCCTTGGTGGTTGTGGGGAGGAGAGTAACATAGTGTTGTGGTGCTGCTTCCTCTTGTTCTCAAGCCTGGGTGTGAACTTGGATCTTCTATACCTTTTCCTGGCTAGTCCTGGAAGCTGAGAAGTGGAAAAGGGAAAGTATATTGACATTTGCCTGTGTTCCAACAAGTAGGCAAGACTTGCTTCAATGCAGGCAGCAATAAACGCTGTCAATTTGTTGCTCTGTCTGTTGAATATTTTTCCACATCCACTGCCATTTGAGGACTTTCTCCCTAGTCTGGCGATGTGGGGGGCTCTTTGCACTCTGCCACTCCCAGTCCCTTTGACCTATTGAGGTGTTTTGCAATGAGCTTGAGGCAAAAGCTGCTATCACTGATGGCTTCCCTAGCCTGAGGCTCATGTTCCATTGTCTTTCACCTGCAGGCAGCATGAGCCTTTATGGCTGCAGAATGATGGGATAACTGCAGCTGGAGCTAACCTTGGGAGATCCCTTTAGTCCAACCCACGGTGCAAGTTGAGAGTTAGGCTGAGTGTCCTGCAGTCTTACCCATCTGATCCCTCACTTCACTGGGAGCCTCTGTTCAAGGCTGTGTTTCCCTTCCCTGAGAAAAGCTCTGAGCTTTCAGCCCCTGGGCAGCCCACAGGTTGGTTTCCCACCTTGGAAGATGGCTTATCAGCCACACTGGGAGCAGGGATGCCCAAAGGGAGGCAGGGATGGATGGAGGGCAGCCAACCCTTACCCAGCATGAAGCACCCACCTTTACCAAGCAGCTAAGGTGCTGCTTTGACCCCCAGAAGGATTCTGGCCCCACTGGCCAGTCACTGGTGGGGATAACCAAGCCAAGCAGGTTAGGGAGATAATGAGTTCACGGGCTCCCTAAGCATAAATGTAGGGCTTGAGGATTATTTTTTGGTTAAGTAACACGATATGGGAATGAAAAAAACTGTGGCGTTTTAGCTCGTTCTCTTCAGCCTGTAAAATAGCAGGGGTGAGAACAAAACTGTTTTTTCCTTATGACAAAAAAATCTGATTAAAATGTCTGTGAGCTCCAGCATCATACTACCAAAATATTATTTGAATCTCACAGTTACATTTCATAGGGGAAAAATAGGATTGCACAGGTTATGACAAGAGGCAGCTCAGCAACAGATCTCTCCTGACTCTGTTTTGGTGGCTAATAAGGTGGAATTTAACAATTTCCAGATCCAGGACTGGGCAGTGGTCTTGTTTTCTGTTACCACAACATTTAAAAGCTCCATTGTCAAGAACTGCATATGCTGCAGATACATCTTTTTCCCCTCCACCCTCTTATGAAAGGAGCACTTAAAAAAAAAATCTAACCCAAAACGAACAATCAAAACCAAAAAAAGACAACTGGTGGGTTTTTTGTTTTCTTTTTTTTTGTTTGTTTGTATGTTGGTTTTCTTTTCCCTCTGCTTGCAACGCTCACTGCAAACGCAGCTGCAACTGCAGGGTGTGAGCTAGTGGCTCATGCTGGAAGGGTGCTGAGCATGTGTCTGAGCGGTGCAGTGTGCTTCTCGGTGGGGAAGGGGGGGGAAAGAATCTTTGGGTTGTGGAAGAAAAACCTCTTGGTGGCGCCGGTGTCTGCTCTGTCTTTTAATTTGCCCAGTGACACCAGCGCTGGATGCTGGAATGCTCTGTATCGTTCTTCTCCGGGAACGCTGTGTTTGGGGACTGAAACTCTAGAGCATCTTTAATCAGGGTGTGATGTCTCAAAGGGGAAGGATCAAACTGCGGCTGATTGCTTTCAAATGGAAACTAAGCCAAGTCGCAGGGAGTTTTCTAGGGTTTGGGTTTTTTAGTGGTGATTCCCTCACAAGTTGCCCTGTGTTTAGCATCTTAAAATATGCCAGCAAGATTTTTCCAGTGTGGATTGTTTTCCATAGAAACAACATTAAATATGATTCCAAGCCCTCTGTTTTTTAATCTTGCATGGCACTTCTCTGAGTTTATATTAAAGGGTCAACATAGGTGCTCAAATGATGTGTTATAAGTGCATATCTACATGTATATAAATCTAGATTTACTTGCATGCTAGTGCTTTAGCAAGTTACAATCCCTCGAATTTATCTGACATACATCTGTATCTGGCTACAGTTTTTGTCATGGTGAGCATTTTTGCTCATGCAGAATGTCTGTTTGCTATTACTGCTCCCTTTATTATCTATTGAATCTAAGTGCTGGACGATAAAGACAGCAGAGACCATGCCCTGGAGGACTGCAATGGCATGGTACCTGGTGTTCCTGGTGTATTTTATTTTAAAAACTATCATGTCTCTTCCCCAAGCTGTTATTTGTAGTCTGGTAGTAGCTAGCACCTTGAGTGGGGCCCTGCTGTGTGAGCTGTCCAGAAAGACAGGGTGTTTATACCAAAATGTTTGACCTCTGGGAAGGGCACAGATGCTGCAGATAGGAAGAAAGGAGAATTGCTGCCTCAGCCTTGGCAGGGTGCTGTGGGGCAGAAATATTGCCAGCATCGGCCACGGCGAGAGTTTTGTTGTTGTTGCTGCTGGTCATGAAGAGTCTAGCTCTAAATTTTATTCCCCAGATCAGGATTTAAACAAGTTTTGGCCTTTTTCATCCCAAGTCGCTTCCCCTGACGTGTGGCCAAAGCTGTGGACACTGGTGGGCTTTGGTGTGGGTTTGTGTGCTGTGGGTTCATGTAGTTCTGCAGATGTGTGGGCAAAAAATAGGCACCTCTTAGCTTTTGCAGTGCTTAACAGAGAAAAAAACTATCAATGAGTGTGTGAGAGAGGAAGGAATCATTTTCAGAACTGATTGCTAGTTAGAGAAACGGTCAGATTAGCAGGTAGATAGTCTTAATGGACTTAAGCTTTGGACATCTATTACTTGTCAAGAGAAATGATTTTTAAATAAGAATTTGTAGTAAAACATTTTTCAAAGGTAAAATCAAGAGAACCTGTTGCCCAGTGCAATACTACTTAGAATATTATTAAGCCTGTTTTAAAATAATGCCACGAAACTATCTGACATAATGATGTCATAGTGATTTGATCAATAAATTAGTGCGTTAAATTACAAAGTGATTTAAATAACTAGCAGGCATATACTCGGTAATTAAAACATCTTTGCAGACTCTAAAGTTGGTATTTCCAAATACTAAAAAAAATCCAGATGAAGAAGCTAACCCAGAAGCAGTTTGGGTGACATGGCTTACGATGGCATTTCGGATTTCTCAAGTTCAGAAATGAATGAAAAAAAGAAACATCAACAATCACTTAATAAGTATTCAACAAGGAACATATTCAAGCTGTTGGCCACCACCTTCAATTGCTTTTTTCCTCTGCTATTCTGCTTTCAAACCAGAAGTTTATTGTTTTATCTTCCTGGTCTTGACACTGAAAAGCAAACCTGACGAGGCTCGTAAAGAAACCCATCTGAAATACTTTATTTTTAAACATAATCTCCTTTTCCACATGTATTTTCTTTTTTTTTTTTTTTTTTCAGTAGATGCAAATGCTTACATGTAATGCAGGCTACAGTGAGTAGAGCCACCTGGAATGCTTCTTGCATTGGGTTTTTTTACATACCTTTAGCTATTAATTTGTTTCTATTGGTTTCAATATTCTCAGCCCTCCGTTGTCTCTGTGACTAATCCATCTCAGCCTCCCTCTGCCCAAATACAGATTTGCTCACAACATTTTTTTTCCAACTTGGTTCAATCAAGTAGTTAACAGAACTATTCTGGGAGCCAGCTGGGTCCCAGCCACAGTGCTCAGCACTCTCACCCATGATGACTTTGCCCCAATAGCTTGTGAGCTGAGCCACCAACCCTTGGATGCTGGGAAGAGATGTGTGTAAGGCTAACAGCACGCAGAGGAAGGGGGTAATTCCTTGCCATGCACAAGTTTGACTTCTATATCTTCAAAAAGAAAAACAAAAAATCACTTCTGACCCCTCCAGAGTACATCATGGCCTTGCAGAGGTAGAAATCCTGCTCTTGACCAAAGCTGCTCACTCATGGTGTTTATACTGTAGCAAGCGAGGTGTGACATAAGTCAGGGGAAAAAAATGTGCTTTTCTCATACCTTATTATTTTAATTTCCTTCTTGAGTGATTGCAATGTGCTGGAGCAGCAGCTTTGCTAGACAGAAAGCTTGCTTGCTAGTTTTATTGTGCACCTTTATCCAGATATTTTTTGTACTGCTTGTACGTGATTAAATTTATGCTGCAGCCTGAAATTTGACAGTGAGTTAAACCCAGCCAACAGATATGACCCTAGGATCTGAGTCAGTGCTTGGTCATCTGGTCTAGTTGAAACTCTGCTGGTTTTGAGTGGGAGTGTCTTGTAACCCACAAGGTTTCTGTAAGTAAATTTGTAGCAGCAAATGTGCTAGGGTCAGTTTAGAATCAATATTTACATCTGTGAGGAAATAGTGAAATTATGTTGTTTTGAGTAGTTCTATAAACATTGAAAAGAAAGGTACTGTGTTTTACAAGCGTGTATCCTTTGCTACTTAATAATGTGTAGAATTACACATGTGGAAGTTGAGCAAGTGTTCACACTGAAAAAGGATGAACAAAGCTAATAAATTGGTACCTTAACTTGGTGTGGCACAAGCTGTGTTGAAAACGATGCTTGAAATATCAGAAGAAACCTTTAAGAATGGTAATCCAAGGTCAGATCAGAGTTTTGGTTTAGTCTGGTATTCTATCACCTGTACTTTGGGTTTGGTTTGGTTTTTCTTTTTCCTTTCCCAAAGCATGATAGGCCTCTGTGAACACTTGGATTTCACTTGGTGCTATGTTACAGTCAGCCTGGCTGAGCCCTTCATAACATTCTGGGGTGGGGTCATTAGCCAGTTTAAGAATAAGGGTATTTTACCTGGTCAGGTGTGCAAACAGCTGCCATTTCTACTTTTCTATATTTTCCCTCAGTTTTCTGACTAAAGTTACTTGCTGGTCAGGACAGCACCAAATCCACAGAGAGCCTTCCTAGGGTGCCAGACTTCCCCACCCTAGGGAAAGAGCTGGCACTTGATGTCCCCTGGGTGATGAAAGTGTCCTCTACTTGATTTGTGAGGCACAATCTACTGCCCTCCAAGTGCACATCCCCTCCTAATTATTTCCAGTGAGAGGCTCAGTGACCTGGCCCTGATGTTACATCATCTAGTTGACCATCTTAACAGGGGAATTTCTCTTCTGCCTAGTTAAAAAATAACTTCTTGACAGTTCCCAGGAAACATTTGTCCCTTTCCCAGCAGCTCCTATATCCTGAGGCCTCAGTGACCAGACTGCCTCCCCCTCTTCCCCCCCACTGCAGAATTCCTCCCTCTGCTTTGTGTCACTGGCTAGGGGTGGTTTACATTGCTCTTAACCTCCCCCTTTCACTGTAGAAACATCACCTTGCAGCCATGGCTGCTAAAATCCAGAGTGCTGTCATCAAAATGGAAACAAATCAGGAGTGGAAGCTTAGGGGAATTTGTGCCCTGGTGATGGGTGATGTTGGTTCATGTCAGCCGTGGCTCCTGTGTTTGCACTGAAGATGATCTTGTGGCTTGCCTGAGATGTAATTAGCTCACTAAGTGAGCATAAAAGTGACAGGAATATGTGACATCTGTGTCATCTGGGTCTGTAACTGCAGCTCAGGCATGAAGATGTGCCAACCTCTGCCCAGGACAGGGGACAGGGGAGAGTGTAATTCACATTCAAAATTGTTTTTGTTCTACACCGGTCCCCAGATCTATTGAAGACATTTGCATCGAGTTTCTGAAGAGGGCTTTTTCATTATATCAGTGTTGTCTGGTGTAATTGACCTTGTACTATTTAATGCCCTTTTTGCTCATGATCCTGGTGGGACCAGCAAGACTTAAAGGAATCTGTGTAGCTCTTCTGTCTGCAAAGGGAAAACAATCAGGCTTTGCAAAGTAATCTCATTGGATGTGTTATTCTGTGCTTTTGTACTGTTATGACAACAAATTTCTCCCCTTTGCTATCTATCAGAGTTCCAGATGCAACTAAACTTGCTCTTGCTTGTGAAAAGCTAGAGCAGCTCTGCAGCACATATTTCATTAAGAGGAAGGCATGGAGTAGGTTAAAAACCCCCACAACATAGTAGAAATAAATATGTATTATGGTGTTCAAACCATTCTTTTTTTTTTTCCCCTTGAAGTATTTCTTAGACCAATTATGTGAGAAATTGATTATATGTGAGGATCTTGTATTGGCAAAGTGAATTAGCTGTTTGCAGACCTGCTCCCCTCTGTAAGTGGGAATCTGCCACATGACAGTGGGCCAGATGTTACTGTTTTAGGCATCACTGATATAGCTGTTTATTCTCTGAGCCTGGAAGAGATCCAACATGATTTAGTTTTATGAGGTTTAATGTAAAGGTGTTGTATTTCATGAGATGAAATCATAACACAGCGGGTTTGCAAGAATTCTGAGAGATTATTTTTTCAGAGTGTTGGCAAGCACCATCCTCCTGTGAATTACGTGTCTAAAACAGAAATATAGATCTTTTTTCATTGGGTTGAAATGATAACTAATCCTTAATCCTTCCTAGATGGCCTGTGTCATTAATGCTGGCTGTGCATTTAGCATGTGTGCAGGTAGCAGCTTTAATTCTGGAACTATGTAGTGTGCCTACAGCTATAGGAACTAGACACATATTTGAAATGCCTTCTGTTACTTTTGGGATGTGTCTCTGAACTTTGATTGGTGTTGGTTTTGGTTTTGTTTTATTTGTTTGCTTGTTTGTGATTGTGGTTTTTGCTTGTTAGCTTGGTTTTCCTTTTTGGTTTGTTTATTTGTTTTCCTGGGCGTCTTAATTTTGTGAAAAAGAGAGAAATTTTGTGAAGGAGAAAAGCATTTAGCATCCCTGACCTATTTATAGTTGTATCAGACCTGTTAGCATTATTAACTGTATCTGCAATATATCCATGGATACTTATCTCTTGCTTGAGTGGAAGATTTTCCTTTGGCTATTTGGTCATAGAGAATTATGACTATTGAACAGTTTATTGAGATTTCCCTTCATATGTTGCTGCATACATTAAGCAGATGAGGCTGCACTGATGGTGTCAGTTCTCAGGTACTTTGCTTTCCAGCATTGTGTGCATATGCTCCTGCTTTAACTCCCCTTGTTCTGGGAAAGCAGAGTGGAGGCTCTGGAAAGAGGCACAGGGCTGGGAAAAAGAAAAATCCCAAACCTGGCTTCTATTTTCAACTTTGCTTAATCCAGTGTGATTTTGAGCAAATCGTTGCATCTCTCTGCATAGATTGTATTTTCTAGTTCAAGTGAGTTCTGGCATTTAGAATCATTTCACCTCTACCCTCCCTCGTGGCACCCCAGGGCTCCAGCACTGAGCTCTGGAACTTACTTGATTATTTAGCCCAGCACATGTGGATGCTCAGCCATGTTACCAGTCTAAGCAAGGCTTGAGTTTGGCTGTAAAAACATTAACAGATAAAACAAAACCCCTCAGTTGTACCTTTTTAGGACAATAAGTCATCTGCTTATGGGGAAGTTGGCTCCTCACTACTTGCAGTTCATTACTCTTAAATACAATTATATTTTTGCAAAGGAAGAACATACTTCATAAGGAGGGGAGAAATTCTGTCTACTTTACACAGCTCTATTTTTAGGAACTATTTTAGGAGCATTTACACCATAATGTATATTTGACCCTGGGTCACTCAAGGGTAGCCCCATGCTGTTGGTATTGCATATGGTAAGAAGCAGAAGTATCTGGTAGTTCCTTAACTCATCAGTTACTCTACTATTTTGTTCATGCTCCCATTGGAGATTATAGAAATGTGGAGCTAAGTTTTGGGCTAGATATGCAGAAATTGTAAAAGGGCCTGGCTTCTTGGCATTAACAAGGTGCAGCCTCTTTCCATCTATAGGTGCCAAGTCAGAATTGTTTTGGAGTGTCCTTGTGTTATCAGGTGTACTTTGCAAGTTGTTGGTTCCACAGATTGACTGGAGAGAAAAAAAAAAAAAAAGAGGATGGGTCTGACTACACAGAAATATCTCCTACATTTGGTTTATTTTTCTTGTATTTCAGTGAAGAACCATTGCACAGCAATGCCTGTGGAAATGTTACAAGCTACAAACTAGTATGAAGTAAATGTGATTTTTAACTGTGACCCCCTGATCAGGAAGAAGGGAGGTAAGGCTTCTGGACAGCTGGAGGGAGCATCATGTTCACAGGCCCTGGTCCTCATTGGAGGCTTCAGACACCCCAGTATCTGCTGGAAGGGACAGCACATCAGGGCACAGGCAATGCAGGAGGTTTCTGGAGTTCATTGATGGTGACAGCTTGATGCAGGTACTCAAGGAACCAATGAGGGGAGATGCTCTGACGGACTTGTAAAAGAAGGAAGGGCTGGTGAGCCCTTCATATAAGGAAGAAGCTCTGTATCTTGAGGGGGTGGATCAGTGGCACAGGCTCCCCAGGGAGGTGGTTGAGGCCCCATCCCTGGAGCTATTGCAGGTGAGGTTGGCCAAGGCTCTGAGCAGCCTGGTCTAGTTGAGGGTGTCCCTGCTCCCTGCAGGGGGCTGCACTAGATGCCCTTTGGAGGTCCCTTCCAGCCCTAAACATTCTATGATTCTATGGTGAGGGAGTTGTAGGTAGGGGCCAGTTTTGGCTGCAGTGACTAGATGATAATGGAGTTCGAGATCCTGAGAGAAGACAGTAAGGCAAACAGCAGTACCACAGGCTGGTACTTCAGGAGACAAAAATTGGACCTGTTCAGGGATTTACTTGGAGGAATCTCATGGAATATGACCTTGGAAAGAAGAGGAGTCTGGGAGAGCTGGTAACTTTTTTTTCCATGATCACCTCCTCCAAGCTCAAGAACAGTCCATTCTAATAAGCAGGAAAACAAGCAAGAAGCAGCAGGAGGCCTGCATTGAAGAACAAGTTGCTTCTAACTAAACTCAAACATAAAAGGCATTATATACGAGGTGGAAACAGTGACAGGTAACCCATGAGGTACATAAAGATGCTGCCCAAGCATGCAGGGTTGGGGTTGAGAAATCCTAAAGCCCATCTGGTGTTGAATCTGATGAGGGACATGAAGGGTCACAAGGACTCCAAATACATCAGCAGTAATGGACCACAAGGGAAAATGTGGTTCTGCTGATGGAGGCAGAGGACTTGGTGACAAAGGACACAAGTATTATCAGTGTCTTCCTTGTCTGTGTCTTTACTGGAGCTAATCCAGTTTAACCTTTAATGACCTTAAAACTAATCCAGTTTAACCTTAAATGACCTGGTCACTGGGACAGAGCATGCCCTCAGCAAGCTGGAAATAAACTGTATCATCACCTCAGGGGATACAAACACACAGTGGTTGATAGACCTGATGGTTGTGCTGCCATTGCAAAGGACCTTGATAATCTGGAGAAACAGGCCTTAAGAATCTCATCAAATTCAGGGAAGCAAAATGGAAAGTCCTGCACCTGAGGACAAATAACCATAGTTGCCAGTGCATACTGGGGACTAATTATCTCAAAGGTGGCTTGGCAGAGGAGGACCTGGGGGTCCTGGCAGACAGCAAGCTGAGGCAGCAAAGCACCTTTGTGACAAGGAAGGCTAACAAGTGTCCTGGGCTGGATTAGGAGAGGTGTGGCCAGCAGGCTGAGGGAGGTGATCCTTCCCCTCCACTGTTGAGCCTGAACCTGGAGTGTTGTGGCTGCTGCTGGGTTCCCTGGTGCAAGCCAGAGATGGACACACTGAAAAGAGTCCAGTCAAGGTCTGTGAAGATGGTGAAGTGACTGGAAAATGTCTTCTGTGAGGAAGGGCAGAGAGAGATGGGACTATCTATTCATCCTGGAGAAGAGAAGGCTCAAGGGCATCACATCACTATGTACAAATACCAGAAGAGAGGGTGTACAGGAGACAGCCCCAGGCTCTTTCCAGTGGTGCCCAGTGTCAGGACCAGAGGCAGTGAGCACAAACTGAAACACAGGAGGTGCTGGGTGAATAAATTCTACTGTGAGGGTGACTGAACACTAGCAGGTGTTTCCCAGAGAGGCTGTAGAGACTTTGTCCTTGGAGATATTAAAACCCTGACTGGATGTGGTCCTGGCCATTGACTCTCAGTGTCCCTGCTTGAGCAAGGAGGTTGGACAAGATGACCTCTGGAGGTCTTTTCCAACCTCAACCATTCTGTGAGTCAGTGCCTCTTTAAAGCCATGAGGAGAATAGCTGCTTGGGACAGATGCAGCCAGCAGCACCTCAGTAGAAACTGGTTGTCAAGAGCCTAGAGTCACCATTCTTGAACAGCATAATTGACTGTGGGCTTTGAGGTTTTGGAACACCATGAGTACACGGGCTCGTATTCTGAGAGCACATAAAACATAGTTCTGAGCATCCCCTGGTAAAAATAAAACAATCAAGCTAAAAGCCTGCCTGTCTCATAACAACAACATGACGAAACATGAAATGTTCTTCTCCTTGGAATTCTAATTTGCTATGATTTATTTTGCCAGTCTCTAATCAGAAATAGCTGCTCCATCAGAGTAGGGAATGCAAATAGAGATGAGGTCAGAGTTCAACACAAAAGTGATGTATGAGCTGGAGTCAAGAGGGAGTTCTGAGCTCCCAGAATAGAAAACATGCTGTAAATAATATATTTTCTTCAAGGCGAGAGGAGTTGCAAATGCTTCAAATTATGAGTTACAGGGGAGAGTGTAAAGATGACTTCTAGAAGGTAGCCAATCTCAGAACCATCATTTATCTTTACTGGCCATTTAGAACAGCAAGTTGTCATTGTTTCTTGTTAGATTTTTTTTTTTCAATTTTCCCTGCTTGCTTACAAGAAGATAATTAATAATTAAAATAAAATATAATAGTTCATTTTTAAAAACTTTTTTTTTTTTTCCTAGTGGGCCTGAGAGGAGAATTTGAGTCTGAAAATACTCAGAGGGTTACAATAGTTTTCAGAAATAAGATTCCTTCCACAAAAAAAAAAAAAGTATGGAAAAATACTGCAGCTTCATCTGCTCTAGGGGTGAAATATCTAGGGTTTCAGAGGAGATTAAGCCTTCTGATTGCACTGAATCCAGTCCTTACCCTCACAAATCTTCAGGCCATTTGTTCATGTGGTGTGCTGCATCCCAATTGCCCAGCTCCCTTGGGGAATGGCACCCTTTGGACACAGTCTGCCATTCGTTAAGTGCTTTGCTGCAAGGAGTCCTGTTTTATTACATTCAGTTGCTTGAGCTTTGCTGGAAATCCCAGGTTTTGTCTGTGTGCATGTATGGGGATATCCTTGCAATAATGCCTGTCTTGAGCTGTTGTGTATAGGTGTGTTCTGGTGGTGTGGGTGTAGATGGATCATGACTGTGCGTGCACACACACACACACACACACACAGAGAGAAGGAAAGGTGATTGCAAAAGCTGTTTTGCACATTTTACACAGCCATGGGGCTTGCATGTGCATCTTTACCACAGTGCTCCCCAGCTGTCTCTTGGAGAGGGAGGAAAAAAGTGCATTTTTAGTGCAAATGTGCACGGAGGGCTGTTCCTGACCAGCTTTCATACCAAGCATCCTTCATGACCTAGTAATTCCAGGTCATGAAATCATAGAGTACTTTGGTTTGGAAGGAACCTTTAAAGGTCATCTAGTGCAACCTCCCCCCCTGCAGTGAGCAGGGAGATTTTAACCAGAGCAGGTTGCTCAGAGCCCTGTCCAATCCAACCTGAAATGTTTCTAGGCATGGTGCATCTACCACCTCTCCAAGCACGGTGACAGTGTTTCACCGCCCTCAAAGGGCTTTGACTGTACATTCCCTCCAGTCTCCTCTGCTCTCCATCTGCCCAGGGAAGAAGAGACTGCATGTGGCTGCTCCTGCAGCTGCTGGTAGCTGTGGGAACACTGCTTGGGGCTTCTGTCCCCTGCTTAGCTGCCAGTCTTCATTTAGAAATGCAGGTTTTTAGGCTGCTACCCTTCTGTCTTATGTTAATGCAATGGGCCAGTGGGGGGGGGAAAAAATAAGAGGGAGGAAGTGGAGACACCTTCTATGCTGCTATATAAGTCTCATCCCTTTCAGAAATCAGGGTAAAATCCAGGTTTTTGAGGTGGGAAGATTAAGTGGTAGTAAGTGGTGGTGGCATAGAAGGAATCAGTACTGCATGAAATATAGTCCCATTACTATTGTGGTTGTTGTTTGTTTGTGTTTTTTATCCCTCCTTAGATTTGTTTGTTTGTCCTAGCACTGAAAATAAGAAGGTTAAATAAGTGGTACACTTTTTTTTTTTTTTTTTTTTTGTGTAATTCATCAGCTTTTCCATTGCAAGAACATCTCAGACTTTTGGAATTAATCTGTTCAGTTACTGTAAACCTGGGTTTCAGCCTCCTGTTGCCATAACAATTCTCTCTGCAGGAGCAAGAGGAGCTGGAGTGATTGATGAGATCTCAACTTCCTATCCTCATTCAGCCCAGGAAGAACATAGCACTGGGTTGGTTAATTGACCCATCATTTCAGGGAAGTATGTAGGAAGTTGGGCAGGTAAAAAATCACTTTGCATCTGATGATAATATCTTATTCTTCTCTGGTGCAGCTGTGCTGACTTGAAGCTACGTCTATGTGGGTATGTTTGGGAATTCAAAACCAGGTTCTTTTATTTTAACTGACACAAAAAAGGGGAAGAATTTGGTATAGACAATCCTCATGTTTGGAAGTGATACAGTTTGATAGTTTCTGTGGAATCAGGGAGGAATCATGAATGACAATACTGGACAGAGACCTTTAACCCCGAAGTTGAATACAGAAATCTTTTTTATTGTAGTTGTGTGAGGCAAATGGGAGCAGGTGCACTCAAGACAATATTTAATTACTATAGCAATAGTCACTTTGGGAGAGAAGAGGCTCAAATTTTGTGTTCTGGTTATGAGCTGAGTAACAGGAGATGATGAAAGGGCTGGAAGTCTCAGCTCCCTCTCTTGTTTGTGAATTTCTTTTTCTTTTGGAGTGACTTCCCTTTTCTCTGGCCCTTTGCCTGTACCTTCTTGGCTGTATTATGTAAAGTGTGTTGACTACTCTCTTACACAAACAACAGCACTCAAGCCTTCATTAAGAGTTTCAGTTAATCTGTTCCTAGTCATTCCTCCACGAGCACCAGCTAATAAAGCCCCATCACTTAAAAAGGGTATTAGAAACTTGCATAGAAGTTTCTGGGAGGCTTGCTTGGGTTCAGTCCCCCGGATATGCATGTTGACAGAGACTGCAGAGACTGTTTTTATCTAGTTTGGGTACTAACAGTCATGGGAGAGTTTTGGCTCCTGAATTCCCATATGTGATGCGAGGTGGATGTTACACAGAGCCCCAGCTGGCATTGTGAAAAGGAAGCAAAGCATATTCCTAAGATGCCATTTTCCCCCAATCTTTTTCCAATAGGATGTCACTACGAGCAGTTGTCCTCACTGCCATATCCTACGTGTTGTAAAGTTAAGGATTTCAGAGCTAATCTCATGTTCTGTGCCATACTTCCAAGGAGAAGTGGTCCTTCTGCATGTTCAGTCACTCTGGTCATCCAAATCGGTGCCAGAGCTTCATAAGAAAGGTGTTCTGCCTTTCCCAGACTGTTCTGTGTAGATCATGTACTTCTGCAGATGTCTGGTAGAAGCCAAAGGCTCTACCTGTATTGATTTACTCATGGGGCTTGGAGAGGGCTGTGGGAGTTGGAGTGAACCTCTGCTCAGTAATTTCTTGGACTCTGCAGGGAAATGTGAGTGAGTCTCTGCCCGGAGGGAGAGGGAAAAACCAGGCTTTTAAGGAAGATCATAATCTGACTTCTCTTCGATCCGTGAAACGAATACAGTTCTTAGGCAGAGCACCTCTAGCTGTGGGCTTTCCACTTCTCCATTGCTTCCTGGGAAGAGGTCTGGAGTGTTTTCTTTAGGGTACAGCTTCTTCAAGGTTCCGTTTCGTTAACATTACAATTTGATGTGAAAAAGTGTGCAATTATCTCTCAGAGCTAAGGGGAAGGCCAACACATTAATCTTTGATCAAATACACGTGGTTTTGTTTTCCACTCTTCTGCACATGTAAATGTTACTGTTTCTAAGCTGCACTCATGTAGTTCTTGTGTGTGCCATGCAAGCTTTTTGGTAAATAAGACTAGTATATCATCCAGTGTTAATAAGCCACTGAAAACTGGAGCAATTTTTGGTACAGAGTCCAAGTGCAGTGCCTTTGGTGGAAGCATGATATAGCTGCCCACATTTAGGTTTTTAATTCCCAAAAAGTGCTAATGGAACAAATTAGTTCCTCTGAATATTGGTCTTTGGCTAGCAGAAATTCTTGAAACCAATTTTCCTTTGCAAACCACAGTCTGGTGATTCGGACTGAAGAATGCTTTAAGCCTTTTGTCTGTAAGGTACACGTCTTATGTAGGCTTCTGTTTTAATTTACTGCACTTATATGCAAGTTTTTCAAACTAGGCACAGTGGTCTCTTATAAATCACAAGAAATAGTCCACCCTCAATACCCTTTCCAGCCCTACACAATGAGTCAAGGCTTGTCAAAGACCATTTTAGAAATCTTGAATAAATCTGACATTATGTTGAGACAGCTGTTAAATATATTTCTTTTTTCCCCCCAGATTTCCTTTCCCTCACTAAGAACAATGCAATTGGTTTAGTGCTATTTTTAGGCCAACTTTTCATTTCGGTCATATGTATTCCTACCTTCCATGCACACTTAAGTTAATTTATTCTAACATGAAAAATACTGGGAAAGTCACAACCCCCCACAAAAAGATTTTACAAGCTCAACTGGAGGCTGGCTGTTGCACATATACTCTCCAGATGCCCAAGCCTACCATTAAAGGAGTAAAATCTGATTTCAGGGTGCAGTCAGACTCTTATACATGTCTTCCCTAAAAACAAATATCTATTTGAAGCAAAAATCTCAGCAGATGTGCCTAAGCTAACCCTGTAGCTGAAGGAAGTTCACTATGGTGTAGAAGGGAGAGTGGTAGTCTCTTGATCTTCCTACTTTTTTACCAGGTTTTTAACTAATTTACATAGCCTAGGTAAATTATCTAGTAGCAGGGGCTGTGTTGTGTGCACTATTTGTTTGCCTGTTTGGTGCCTGGTGGCTTTTGTGTTTTGGTTTTTGTTTGAAGCTTTTTTTGTGTGTTTGGGTTTTGTGTTTGCTTGTGTGTGTGTGTTTTGTTGTTTGATTGTTTTTTTCCTTGTTTGTTTTAAAGAAAAGTAATAGTTTAAAGCAGAGGCCTCCTGTTCTGTCACTGCCTAGCCTCTCTGAAGTTGGTGGGAGTGTTGGTGCTCCTCAATCTTTGAGGCCCCATCCCTGGAGCTATTGCAGGGAAGGTTGGCCAAGGCTCTGAGCAGCCTGGGCTAGTTGAGGGTGTCCCTGCTCCCTGCAGGGGGCTGCACTAGATGCCCTGTGGAGGTCCCTTCCAGCCCTAAACATTCTGTGATTCTATGAGAACACGAGCAGGTTACCCTTAGGTTGTCAGTAATCTTCTTTTCTTTTGCAAATGTCCCTTCGTACTCCTGGTTTTCCTTTGTAGGAAATTTCAATCTAGTATGGTGGTGCATATGGAATGAGATCTTTGAGTCTTCCAGTGGCTTGTTTCCCAGCACCAAACTGCTCATGTTCTTTAGTAGTGATCAGAAAAGGTGCTTGAGAGCAGAAATGCACCCACTGAGCTCAGGTAGTTGGTTGAAGACCCATGTTCTCAAGTGAGATGTGCCAGTGACTGATTCATCACTAATTTTGGTCATTTGTGAGTTTGGAATAAGGCAAATGTGGTTAACCTGTGTCCTGGTAGTTAAATGTGTGGTACTCTCTGCTTTCTGTTTTTAAGTGAAGCCTGGAAAAAAAAAAAGGAAAAAAAAGAATGTTTAACTCCTCTATTGTTGCCTTTCCAAAGGGGATGAAATAAGACAATAACTAATAAATAATACACAGAGCTTATGAGTCTGTCTTCAATCGGAGTGGACACAAAGAGATCTGGGCTTTTTTAAGTGCCTCCTCAAATGTGCAGCTCTGTGGAAATGCTTCTTGCCAGAACATCCCTGGCACTGCAACAGAGGGTGCTCCCTCCCCAGGCAGCAGTGGGCAGGCTTGGCGTGGGCAAGGAGGATGACAGGGTGGCAGTGACAGACCAGTGCCACCGTGCTGTCCCTGTCAGGGCTGTCTGTGTGTGGGCAGCACGGTGTGTGTGCTGGCCAGATGTGTGGCCCAGTGCCAGCTTACTGGGGCACCTGTGCCCTAACCCACTGCTGCAGCCCCATCCTGGGAGCCCCTGCCCCCCAGCAGGAGGAGCACTGGGGTGCCAGCTGGCTCCTGCGTGGGGGAGAAGCAGGAGCATGGCTTTCTGGACCTGGCTGGCAGTCACTCAGGAGAAAGTAATCACAGATTCACAATGTGAGGGGTTGGAAGGGACTTAGAAGATCATCTAGTCCAACCCCCCTGCCAGAGCAGGGGCACCTAGACCAAGCCACCCAGGAACAGATCCAAGCGGGGCTGGAATATCTCCAGAGCAGGAGACTCCACAACCTCCCTGGGGAGCCTGTGATCAATGCTGTATGTGAGGAGTTTGGTTTTACACTGAGCCTCGGCATTGGGAGGGGTGTGTCATTCTTTTTTTCCTGCAGATCAGAGAGGGGAGCTGACCTGCTTTTCATTCACTGCCACCCTGCTTTCTGCACTGCAAGTGTATGCTTTCTGTAATGCCTAAGGAAGGGTGGGAGGCTTGACCATCGTTTGTGTTGTGTCTATGGCCCTCACAATTAGAAACTTCCTGAGATCAGAGGGAATAAATCTTTGCCAATTAAAAGGCCTTTTAATGTCAAGTTGTGACTAATAAACATCTGAACTGCAGATGTGGTAGTGTAGGTGTACCTGCTGCCTGGACCTTTTCTAGCATTAATTACTCTGGCAATTGCTGGTCATGGCTGTGCACCTTAGCTATTTCAGAGGGTGGAATAATGCACCTTCTCTTTGTTCCCTGTCCTTTTATGGAGAGCAGAAGAGTGGTTTCAGCCACTGTTTTAAGCTGTGTTTATAACTGCAGAACAATGTCATTTGCCTATTGTGTGCTTTTAAAGCTATGTTTCTGCAGCTATGACCATCAGATTTCAACATTTTAACTAAGGAACACAAACTTCTGGTGAAAATGAGAAATGGAGCCCTAACAGTGCACAAATGCACTGCTTATACAGAACTCAGATTTGACAAAATCTGAGATTATCTGGCATCAGCTCGAACTCTAATGACATGACATGTCTCTGTTCACACTAATAACCAAGGGTAAACCAGCACTTTTACTCCAAATTCATATATTAGTTTCATGGCTGTGGTAATGACTGAAATAGCTGATTAGTAATAGCCATCCTCTGTTTTCCCTGATCTTGATTCTCTCTTGAATGCAGTTTATACTGTTGTTTGTTTGTTTGTTGATGGGGATTTTTTTTTGTGTGTGTGTGGTTTTTTTGTTTGTTTATTTCTTTGTGGTGTGTTTTTTTAAACTTTTTTTTCCCCCCCTGTTTGGCTTTAGAGTAGTAGTGCATCAAATGCTACCTATAATCTTTTGTCCTAAGCATTTCAGATGCCTTTTATGAAGCCAGGACCTCCATGCTGTGAAATACTGACCCCACTGTGGTCCCATCTGCAATGTTGTTTGATGTCTGGTAGTCACCTGCTCTGTTTCCCCCCTGCACAGTTCTGTCTGTGTGTTGTGTGGGGAGAGATGGTATAGGGACCATTGCTTGAAATCTAGTATTTTCTCACTTGTTTTTTTTTTTCTCTCCATCACCCAAAACCCTGACTCCTTAACTGCAAAATTACCCCATACAATCTAGCACAGCATAATGCTGCTTGTGAATTAAACACCACCTTTTATTAATGGTAAGTTTTTCTCTTACTATGCTAATGTCTGGAAAATATTCTATAGATAGGCCACAAATTGCTTTGGAAATATTTTCTTTGCGTTATTTTGCTCTCTTCCTTTGGATCAGCAAGAATATGGTTCAAATATTAATTTTATGGTGTGTCTCTTGAGTGGAATATAATGTTCAATTATGCATTCCATCTGCTAGGGTCTGGATGCATAATCCTGCATTAAATAGAAAAACCAATGTGTTTTAAAGAAGAAACAGAAATGATATGGCACATAAAAGCAGGAGAAGAAGAACCTTCCATTATGCTTGATTTGATGTAAAATCAGAGGGAGTTGTGTAAACCAGACAGAAGCCAACTGTCTTAAAAATGGAGTTGGTACATGACTTAGATTATGTCATGACATTAAAACCTTTCTGCAAGACATAGGTTTAGAAGTAGAGTGATACCTTGGATAAATATGCTGGAGACCTTGTGATGTACACATTTCATATGCTCATTACACACACCCATACAAATGTGTATGGTTCTTTCTCCCACTTTGCTTCATATAAGCCCCTTAAAAATCTGCCCCTGGAAAGTGTCTTTTTAGTGGGGCACGGGAAGAAGTGCTCTTGTGGCTGCAATGGCATTTGCTCCTCCTCAGGGTTTTCCCTACAGCAAGAAAACCTGCACAGGGCTGTAGCTTCTTTCTGTCTAGATACCTAAATTATAATTCCTTTGAATCCTTGTGCCCGTCCATACTCAGGGTTGGTACTTTGGGCTGACACCTGCTTTGGAGTCCAATGGCTGTTTTGTGTGTCATTCAACACAGTGGCAATTTCCCTGATGATGCTGCCCAGATACTGTGTGGCCTCTTTAACACCTCTGTTGGTTTTTTTTCACAGTGCTTTTCCATGTGGGTTGTGATGTCCATGGCACCCCTGACCATGGGAGCAGCTGGAGCAAGGCTTAGAGCATTTGCTTGGGTAACAAGGAGACACAGTGAAAACCCTGTCTTGAGTACCAGGACTTGGAAGTGCTCCTGTCTGAGGCAAGGCAAATGTAGGGTATTAGTCTGACATTTAGCAGGTGAGAATGTCTTCAGAGTGAGTCCAAGCACTGTAAGACATGGTCGCTCTTGAATGCAGATGCCTTGAATGGGAAGCCAAGCTCTGGAGAGGGAGATGCTCAGGGGAGCCTGTTCTCTGCCCTCCCTTGGGATCACAACCCAAGCACTTCTGTGCATGGGTTCTTGGCCGATGAGGTTTGCTAGAAGGAATCTTTCAAGTATTCCTCCTCAGTGCTCCTGCTTTTTTTTTTGGTTTTTTTTTTTCAGGAAAGCACACTGCTTCTTTCTTTGGCACCTCCCCAAGCAGTCTTGGCAAAGCTGTCAAATGTGTCATTGTAATGGGAGGCTCTGTGCTGTGGTTTGAGCAGCGAGAGCTGGCTGGGAGGAGCGGGGCCGGGCTGAGGAGGACTGGTTGCAGAGACTTCTCAGTGGAAATCCTTTGACTCTGGAACTTGTTTGCTCTGGCAAACTCCCTGTGCCTGTCTGGAGACAATGAGGGTTCAAGACACATGGCTTTTGTTTGGTTTTCCTGGAGGGAAGGCTTTGCTTTTCATTTGGCTGAGTTTCTGGGTGGTAGAGAAAGAGGGAGAGAAAAAGCCTGCTTCAGGTTGTTGTTGAGGGTGATACTGGTGCTTCTTGGTAAATTTTTGCTTTCTGAACTCCAGGGACCAGCTCTCTATATGCCTTTGACAATGGAATAGTGGTTTGGGCACTTAAAGTAAGTGTTTTTCCACAGTCCTTGTCTGCAGGTAGGTAGCAGATGGACACCCTCACTCTGTAGCTCCCAGAAGTCCCCAGCTCTTTTTTCTACCATCTCTGAGTCTTCTGCCACAACCTCACACAGCCTCAGTCCACATGAAGAGCTCTCAATCTGAAGTTGTCAGAAGGTGCAGTTTGCAGAAAACCATGGGAGTTCCCAGAGGAAGAATTGCAGGAGTGTGGGGAAAGTGACCTTAAGAAGACAACACACGGAGTGTCTAACATACTGTTAAGAAAGCAGTGATGGTGAACATGGCTTTGACTTTGCCTTCTAGAAAGCCTGGCTATTTATTTGTGAAATATTTCCACATGAGGCAGTGTTTGTAATTGGAGAGTAGTCTTGAGAGGATGAGGTGCACTATTTTTTAATCTATGGATCTAGGAGAAATCTGAGCGTTTAAAAATGCTTTGAAACAATGTGATGCAGAGCATGAGAAGATGCATGAACTGGAATGCACTTTAGCATCGAGTCTGATCATTTTGTTTCCCCAAATCAGGTTTGTCAGACCCTAGATCATTTCAGTATGCCTTAGAGGACGATGCAAGGAAAACAATCAACACAAAGAAGTGCCGTAGCAATGAAAATAATCAACTTGAAAGAGCACAATGGAGTGCTGTAACAAGTTATCACAACCTCTACCAGCCAGGGATGTTGCTGAAAAGCAAATTGGCTGGAAGTGTGCTTTCAGGAGCATCACCTGAAAATTAGCTGATGGATTGCTATTCTATGAAAGCTGCAAATATACAGCTCTTCAACACTAAGGAGTGACAGGAGTCCTAAAATTTAAGATTTATTTTTCCCTGAAAAACTTAGATGGAGCATCAGCTTTAAGCTGGAATGCTGACCCTCTGAAGCTATCAGGGGATCTTCTGTTGATGTTGTTTCACCTCAAGCAATGCTCCTCCAAGTTCTCAGGAGTCAGATAACAGCAGGTAATAATTGCAGCTTCCTCCATGTAGTGACCAGTGTGACTTCTAGTGAGTTGTAGGAGTTGCTTTAAGCATTCTCCATTTCCTTGAACTACACTGTGGTTTTACTGGAGACTTCCATGTGAGATCACAACCCCTTCTGGACCAGCTGGGTGCTCCCAGTGTGCAAAAATCCATCAAAAATACAGAAATGCTAGAGAAGTAGGAAGAGATTGACCCCAGGGAGAGGTGTGAATGGGCACCAAACATCCAGTAAAACCCGTTTGGGGTAAAGGCAACAAGCCTTGGCACTGTAAAGGGAAGAAATCATTAAAAGTGATTGCATGTTGGGTGGTACAATGCCTATAATAAGTCTTTGACAGTGTGTTTAGAACAGTCCTCCTGACAGAAATGAAACAATGGGAGCTAAGCCCCATTTTCAAATAGGCTGTGGTTTGCTTAACTATCTCCCCACACATGTGTGGCTGGGAAGTGCATTGGGTGTGTGTCTGCTGCTGTTACTGACTTGCTTTTTCTCTTGGCATGCTGCTTTGTGGCCAATATCCCTTGGAAGGGCTGAGATTCCTGGTTTGTCCATATGCGAGCATGGAGTGAGCTGCAGTGGGAGGTGGTCTCTGCTGGTCAAGGCTCATCTTCCAAAGACACTTCTAATTGTTCTAACTAATTGTAACCTCCCCAGGGTGAGGGTGGTAACCTGTGTCGAGCTCTACTAGCTTGGCTTAATTTAGACTGGGGTAATTCTACTCTGCCTGTCTTGCAATGTCGTCCTTTAGTTTCAGGATATTATTTACTTCAACTGTTAAATTGATGGCTCATGTTAGTGCTGCTGCAGTATTTCACACTACTGGAAGGAGGGTGATTTCTGTGCTTGAAGCCACAGTGATCCAAATTTACACAGCAAATGAGGATTACTCATTCCAAGAGTATTGTCTTTTAGCCAGAAGCCTCATGAAGTTCAGCCAGGGGAGGTGCAAATACCTGAACCTGGGGTGAGATAACACCAGCAGTACCTGCTGGGGCCCACTCAGATGGAAAGCAGCCTGTCAGAGGCAACCTGTGGAGCCAACATTGTGTGCTTGTGGCAGAGAAGGTGAATGGTACCCTGGCCAGCAGGTCAAAGGGAGGTGATCTTGCCCCTCTCTTAGCACTGGTGAAGCCACACCTGGAGTGCTGTGTCCATTTCTAGGCTCCCTGGTACAAGAGAGACATGGATCCACTGAAAAGAGTCCAGCAAAGGGCCACGAAGGTGAGGAAGTGACTGGAACATCTCTTCTGCAAGGAAGAGCTGTGAGATGGAACTGTTCAGCCTGGAGAAGGGAAGATGTGGGGAAATCTCATAAGTGTGCAGAAATACCTGAAGAGAGGGTGTACAGAGGATGAATCCAGGCTTTTTCAAGTGGTGCCTAGTGAGAGGACCAGAGGCAGAGCACAAAATGAAACACAGGAGATTCTGGGCAAATAGAAGAAAATCTACTGTGAGGGTGAGTGAACACTGGCAGATGTTTCCTGGAGGGGCTGCATAGTCTCCATCTATGGACACAGTCAAATATTGACTGGACATGATTGTGAGTAACTGATTCTGTGTCCCTGCTTGAGCAGGGCTGTTGGACCAGATAACGTGAGAGGTCTCTTCCAACCCCAGAAAAATCCATTTGCTTTAATATTTTCCTGAAATGCTTTGAAACAAAGCCATGTGAAGAATGGTGACCCGTGTGATTTGGCATCACATCTTTGTTTTGTTGTGGTTTTTTTTGTCCCCCATGTTTTGTCTTTCCAAGAGAGATCTGCCAGATATACTGTTCAGTCTTGACTTGAAGGTATTCAATAGCACCAGAATAAAAAGCAAGTGGGTGTCAAATAACTTGGCGTGGGAGTTTGGCTGGCCTCCCCCAGTACATGTGAGGGAGGTTGCAGTTCTCTGATCAGCTTTTGGTTGAAAACTGTGAGTGCTGCAGTCTGCCTGCTCTCTTTGCATTCATCTCATCTGCCCCAGCCTGTCCGTGTCTGACTTGAATTCACCAGAGTGTTTATTCCTACTGTACAAAGCTGCTGAGTGTGTCTGATTGTGCCATAGCCCTTCTAGTGCTGAGAATCCCCCTGCACTCTGGGTAGGTCCTGACTGTCACCTATATTGATGGCAAGTCTGATCTCAAGAGCCATCTCTGGGGAGTTGTGAGGATGTTCTAGATGGTTCTGCATCATGTAATCTGCAGGGCACAAATAAGGAGGCAGTCAAATTCCAGACCCTGCTTTGGGAACCATCAGGGCTGTTCCAGCCTCCTTGAGTAGGGGTGAAGGGAATTTTAGTCTGCAGCCTGCATTCCAGCTAGGCAAGGAAAATAGCTTCCTTCCTTCCTAACTTGGACACAGTAAAGGCAAATGCCTTCTGATGACATGATTCTTCCCTGAAGCAAAATGCTTTCAGAGTTCTACTGGCCATATGGAGCTCTGCACATGCAGTTTTCCATGAATATTGCATTAATCCTATTCCAAGTTATGAATTGCAATCAATCCATTCTTGTGCTAACCAAGCTCCAGCTGCTCCCAACTGAAAAAAAAACCACCTTTTGAACCCTGCCAGACAAAATACTCAAAATCTCATTCCAAGGTGCAGTAATTGTCATTGTGGTTCTCAGGCTCTCATACATATTGAATTTAGAGTATGTATCAAAACGTGCATTCTGCTGATGCTGAAGCTGGTGCCAATGCACCAATGGTGATGTTGTGTGAAGACTAATGAAAGGCCACATTTTTTTTTCCAAGGGAAGATGTTGATTTTAATGTAGTACAGTTAAGCTGTATTGGGTAGTAAATCATTCAAAACCCAAAGTGAAGGCACTACAGGATAAATTAATGGAAAACATCAGCTGCAAAGCTCGGAGGTATTTGGGCTTCCTCTGGGTTTGTGGTGCTCAGAGCTAGGAGACTTTCTTCCCTTGCAAAGACAGGAGCCATTTGTGAGTGGGCTTGAGAACTGGGATCCAAGTTTTCCTGTGGTTCCCAGGTAGTCTAGCTTTGCCTTGGCTTATTGTAAGGAAAACTTCCTTGCACGTCAGGGCTCCAATTATTTCACAGTGTTTCAAACCAGCTATTTAGAGCTCTGCAGTTTGTTGTGGGGTTTGTTTTATTTTCTTTTATTTTCCTATCTAAATGAATGATATTTAAACTTTCTAAATTAATCAAACTTAAACAATTTAATGACATAACATGGGAATTCTTTTTCCCTTCAGTGAATGTGGACAATGTTATGCTTTTCATATTGAATGCTTTTTCATGTAGAGGGGAACAGAGGGACTTGATTTGTTCACTTTGAGCTCAGGAGTCTCACATTCAGTACTAACATCTGAGTACCTGACCTTTCCATTTTTAGGCCACTTCCTGGGATTGTTCAAGTGTTAGTTGTTTAGCAATATTTTGAAAAGAAATTATTAATACCTTATGGCTGATTTCTAATGGAGATGTACAGATTGGGTTGCACCAGGTTCGAAAACTACTGAGCCTCAATCATGTTTTGCCAGTAGCTCTTTTTCTCAGGATGTGGAACTCTTAAACAGTTTTCTGCTTTTTAGTATATTACAAGTATTTAAAAGGAGAAGTCTGGAAACTTTACAGGAATTCAAATCCAAATATTGACTTTCCTCTTCCTCCTTGTTCTTACATCTCTGCGTATATAGAATTTTTGGTATGGGTGCATAGAAAGAAATCAACTGGATTTAATAAAAAATTATTTCAAAATAAAAATGGCCAGAAAACTTGTACAGAGTAGGTTTGGTTTGTTGTTGTGGTTGTTGACCAGCTCCCATGGTCATGCTGTGGCCCTGTTCCTACAGAGGCAGAATGGGGATTGGGGATGAGGATGGTGGTAGGGATCCTGTATCTGGCAGAGGCTCCCTGCTTGCATTGCTGGGGGGTTTAAAGCTGCCTGGGGGGTGCAGATGAATCCAAGAATTCTCTTAGGAGCATCTCAGGACTGTAATGATAGGTTGGGTCTGAAACACTTACTCAGCAAAATTTCCAGGGCAAGTATAATTAGCTCCCATCATTCCTGCTCTGTTTCTGCTCCTTGAATTCCCTTGGCTGCTCCCAGGAAGGACAGTCCATTTGATCTGAAATGCTGAGACCACAGGCATTTTATGCTTAAATATAAAATGACAATTCTAACCATATATTTGCAATTAAGCCTTTGTTTTTATTAGTCACAAGGGATAATTGCATCCAGAAATTCCTGAAGTAAAAGTTTTACTGGGCAAACAATATTACACTGATGTTTCAATTATATGAGTAATTTCCTAGCATAGATCAGCAATTAAGTTCCCTAAAGGGCCTATTAAACAGGAAGCAGGAAAACTGTGATGGGGCAGTTGCCAGACCTCAGTGTGTCAGAACTCAGTGTGTCAATTTGTGCCCTCACTCTTTTGTCTTTAGGTAAGTCAATCAAGTCAGCAAAATCCTGCATCACCCCTAGATCACAGAATCACAGAAATTAGGGGCTGGAAGGGACCTAGAAGATCATCTAGTCCAACCCCCCTGCCTGAGCAGGATCACCTAGACCAAGTCTCTCAGGAACAGATCCAGGCGGGTCTTAAGTGTCTCCAAAGATGGAGACTCCACAACCTCCCTGGGCAGCCTGTTCCAGAGCTCTGTCACCCTCA
>VYZU01014992.1:57880-68480 GCA_013401355.1 Ceyx cyanopectus | reverse complement strand
TATTGAATAATACTGGACCCAGCACTGACCCTTGGGGGACTCCACTAGTCACAGGCCTCCAGCCAGACTCTGCTCCACTGACCACAACTCTCTGAGATCTATTCTTCAACCACTTCCCAATCCACCTTATTACACCATAACTAAACCCACACTTCTCAAGCTTGGCTGTGAGAATCCCATGGGAGACAGTATCAAAAGCCTTGCTGAAGTCAAGGTATATCAAGTATAGATGTGCACAGGAAGGTTTTCTTTTGGAGAGTTTCCAAGGGCTTGGGTCTGGAAGGAAGGAATCCCTTGTTCCCATCTTCTTGAAGTCTGCTGAATCTCTTTGCAATGGAAACGAGGGCATCCTGTCTTTCAATTAACTTTGCTCAGTAAGTGGGAGAATGCTCAGAGTGTCCACGATGAAAGTGCTGCTGCTATGGCCCAGTCTGGGATGATGGACAGCAGGGCAGGGTTCACCCTTCCTTCACTGGGGCACCAATATTCCTGCAGACCTAAAGCCAGTGAAATACTATCAGAGGATGTGTACAGGAGCCAAGAGCAGCTGCCTTATTCACTTGTCAGGTGTAGCAAACACTGGGTTTTTTTCCACTGTAATCCTTCTCTCAGCCTTACTGCCATACAAGCTAAAGCCCTGCCATAAATTTCCCTTATCCTATTATAAGAGTTCTTTTATTGGTAATAGATTATTTCATGTGCTGACCCATTATATGATATTCTGGCAAAGCAAACAACCCATTAGGAGCATTTTGTAAAAAAAAACCCCAAAACCCTACCAAACATTTCCTCATGCACAGTCAGGCAGAAAAAAATAGTCTTGTATCCCCTGTTGTCTGTGAAACCCAGCTCAGCTTGTGATGCTTTCTGTGCCTGTAGAGCCCTCCTCTCCTCTATGGGCTCAAAGGTCCCTGCAGAGGCAGAGGGAGTCCACTGCAAAGACAAGCAACAAACCTTTCAAAGGGATCTGTTCAACAGCAAACAAGAATGCCAGGGGTTAGTCCCTGCTGTATATCTCACAGCAGGGCAGAGCTTCAGCAGTGACACAGGAGCTGCTGTGGCTGGATGTTTGTGGTGGGTTATGCTGGGCTAAGCAAAAGGGCATGTGCATGTTGTGTGCCCTGTACCACAGAGCCACGAGGAGATGCTTGAGCCAGCAAGGATGCTGGAGGCAGCACAGCTCGACTAGTATAGCATGAGTTGATGTCTTCTTGTTTCCCTCCAAAGGGATGGTGCTAAGAGTTTCCTTCAGCTTCTCAGTAAGGCAGCTGGCTCTCTGGACACAGTGAGGGAGCTTGGAAAAGGTTGCTCCTGCTCCCTCCTGTGATGTTCTCAGAGCTGCCTACTCTAGAAAGAGCTTGCAGGACATAATCTGCTCTACAGCAGCCATTCCCGTTCAGATTCTGCACCGTGGACTTATCACCTTCCCCTAATATCAGAGCTGATATTAGAAATTAGAAATTTTCTTCCTCTGCTTTGCTCCAATTCATCCTCCCACCTCTCCTAAGAGAGCTCTGCCCCTGGTTGCCACCTGGAAGCACTGGTGGGCAAAGCCTCTTTACCACATGCTCTGCATGGAGATGCTCAGGGGCTGCTTGTCCCAGGGCTGGACTTGTCTTTTGGGAGGGAGAAAACAGCACTGTCTGAGCCAGGGTCCTCAGGCACGTGGAAGGTAACTCCAGCCCAATAGGTCAAACATTCTCTTCCCCACACTGTGCTCACCTCTGTTTCTTCTCTCCTCTGTTTCTTTCTATACTTTTTCTTTTTACACCCTTCAAGGAGAGATGTTTGAGTTGCAAAAATCTGCTAGAAAGCAATCTCTGTGTGCTCCTGATTTAAATATGGGCACATTCTGATTAACCTCTAGCTCTGCTTCCACTTCCCCTTTGGTTCCTCTCAAATTAGCCTCTAATTATCTCAGTTGTAATCAGCCGGCATGATGAAGTTAAAATAATAATGATTCTTTTTGATAGTACAATGTTTCCTCTATGAATGTTGTAGCTAATAAAGACAGAATGCCAAGCTGCTTATGGGAAACAGATTTTTACAGATCCTAAACAAATGCCCTGCATAGTTCATGTACAGATAATAAAAAGACAAAGTAACCTTTCTGAGGAGAGTTTCTATCTTTGATTTTTTGTCTTTTTTTTTTTTTTTTTAAATCATCTGTATGTTTATGTTCAAAAATTTGTAAAGGCCCAGAACCTGATGCCAGTGCTTGAGGCCAAAGTCGAGGACTCAAGATGCCTGCTCAGTTTTCTGCACCTCTGTGACACTGGGAGCTGGGCTGCAGCTCAAAGCATGAAGCTCCATCAAGCTCTGAGTGAACAGTTTAGCATCTCTTCATGCCTCCTCCCGTGCAATATGCAGAAAGGCGCTTTTTTTTTCCCCTCTAGGCACTCAGAAGAGATGTTTTTCAGCATGTCTATCACTTGCATGTTCAAAAGAGTGTTTTGCTTTCAGGAAGGAAGCCAATGTGCCTTCAAGCTGCAGTCACAAGGGAAAAGGGTTGCTGGGGCACAACTCACAGCCGCCTTCTCTAAAGCCTCCCAGGAGCTTGGCAGCTCCTCTGGACACGTTCCAGCCCCTCAAGGTCTTTCCCATAATGAGGGGCCCAGAACTGAACCCAGCACTGAGATGAGGCTTCACAAGGGCCAAGTACAAGGGCACGATCCCTGCCCTGCTGCCCACAATCTAGACCAATCAGTAAGTTTGCAGATGACACTAAGTTAGGCAGATGTGTTGATCTGCTTGAGGGTAGAAAGGCTCTGCAGGGGAATCTGGGCAGGCTGGATTCATGGGCCAAGGTCAGTGGTATGAAGTTCAGCAAGCCCAAGGGCCAGGTTTTGCACTTGGGCTGCAACCCCCTGCAGTGCTACAGGCTGGGGGAGAAGTGACTGGAAAGCTGCCTGGTAGAAAAGGACTTGGGGGTGTTGGTTGACAGGCAGCTGAACATGAGCCAGCAGTGTGCCCAGGTGGCCAAGAAAGCCAACAACATCCTGGTCTGTATCAGAAATAGTGTGGCCAGCAGGACCAGGGTAATGGTTATGCCCCTGTACTTGGCACTGGTGAGGCCTCACCTCAAATACTGGGCTCAGTTTTGAGCCACTCGCTCCAGGAAGGACATTGAGGTGCTGGAGCATGTCCAGAGAAAAGCCACAAAGCTGGTGAAGGGTTTGGAGAACAAGTCTTACAAGGACTGGCTGAGAGGACTGGGGTTGTTTAGTCTGGAGAAAAGAAAGCTCAGGGGAGACCTACCTGAAAGGATGTTGTAGTGAGGTGGGGATCCATCACTTTCCCTGAGTATCCAGCCATAGGGTGAGAGGAAATGGACTCAAGTTGCACCAGGGGGAATTTAGGTGGATATTAGAAAAAATATCCTCACAGAAATGGTTGTAAAGGACTGGAACATGGTGCACAGGGGAGTGGTGATGTCACTGTCCCTGGAGGTGTTTTAAAGGCGTGTAGATGTGGCACTTAGGGGTATGATTTAGTAGTGGTCTAGCAGTGCTGGCTTAAGGGTTGGACTTCATGATCTTGAAAGTCTCTTCCGAGAAGAATGGTTCTATGTGATATTAAAAAATAGCTTGGGATGTCAAGAAATCAAACAGTGGCTAATGCACAGGCTCTTTTTGGCTCAACCAGGATCTTTTTCTGCCTGTTTCATCCTCTCTTGACTTTTCATAGCCATATGCAAAAAGGGTTCATGGGGGGGTGTGTGTGTGTGTGTGTTTATATTGATACTTGTTGAGTGTTTCATGATGTACAACAGTGTGTCCTCCTGCTATAATAACACCAGCACATTACTGAAAGTCTTTGGATGAATTTATCATAAGAGTTTACTACTGTGATTAATTAAATATGGCCATGCAGAAGCTTTGGGCTAGGCATGTGCTGTGTATTCGTTGTCACATCTTTGCCCTCCCAGACTGCAGGGAGCTGTGAAAGAGCTGCCACAGGCAGGCATTTTCCTACAAGCAGAAAGTATTTGTATAAATCTTTACAGAACAAGCAGGAGTGGAAGCTGGCTTTATTTTCTATCTTGGTGGCATACATATCCAACAAAAAATAATGGAAAGAGGCCTTGAACATTGGGGTCTATACTATGTAATTACTGATGTAGTTAATATGCATCACTATTGTCATAGAGTTTCCCCTTTGCCAGCCCCATGTTTATTTAAATGAATGGGCACATTTATATCTTGTTTAGTATCCTCAGCTTTACAAACAACTATTGGACATCTAACCCAAGTACAGTCATTGCTGCTGTAATGTTACAAGGCAGTGGTTAGAACAGTTTTGTTCCTGAGTACTTTCCAAAAGAGAAGAATGGCTACTTCTGGTATCTTTTGTTCTAAACAAGAGAAAGTCTTCCAGTTCAGCATCTAGGCAGAAAAATGAACAACCTAATTAGACCAAGCTTTCTCAAAAGCAGGGAGGGCATTTCTTACTTTTTTTTTTTCTTGGCAGAATGTGATATCAAACTTGTGAGCCTTATGTAAAACATTTAGCAAAGAAACAGTCGTCATAACAAATGTGCCATTAGTTTTACACTAACATAACTAATGAGGTCCTCAGCTCGACGTGAAAAAAATTATTCAAGCTCTCCAGTGTGCAGCTTTGTATTACTCAGCCTTTTTCAGCTGTTGAGCAAACTTGTTCTGTATGCCAAAGGCAAGAGCATTAATTGAGTACAGAACCTGTTTATAAATCCAGTGCAGCTATCGTTTTGATGGTTGCCACTGCTGTTCATTCTCACCTTGCTGTTGTCCATAATTAACCTTCCGCAGCTTGAAATTCTCCATGAAATGAAGGATGGGTTCTGGTTTTGGTGAGGCTGGTCTGGCTTAATTGAGATTCAGTAGGAGTCTGGTTTCTTTAAAAGTCCTTACCTGGCCATGTGACCACAACTAGGGAATGAGCCAAAAGACTGATAGGATCACTCTTCTGGAGAAATAATGTGGGTGAGAGAAGGATATGAGGCTTGTTGTTGTTTTCCATAGATTATTCCTTATGACAAATTCGTTACAAGCTCCACTGCTCCCTAAGAGAGGCATACAGTGTACCACCAAAGAACAGACTGGCTTCCAGGTACAGTTACCCACGTAGGCATGCATCAACACATTTGAGTGAAGGTGGGCTTCACAGACAAATGTGTTCTCCTCCCCCTGAAATGTGGGATCACTCAAGTGCCTGCTGGAATCAGTGGGACCCTCTCTGATGACCTTCGTGGGCAGAGCTTGGAGTTGACCTAGGGAGCAGGAGCATCTTCCTCAGCACCTCCTCCATGCTATTGCTTCCCTTGGGCTGCCTCTGGTACTTGCTGGGCCTCCCTGATGGCTGATTTGACTTACTAAAATGGTAAAAAAATAGGGAAAATGAAAAAAAATTAACCCAAAGTAGAAATCTCATGTTGGTTTCTGCCTTCTGTTGAGTCATGGCAGTGGAGGAAAGGAGCAGCAGGGCAGCCTGGCTTGGGGGCAAGACTGGGGCTGGGGCAGCAGGGACATTTTGGAGGAGAACAGCAGCCCTGCCTTGGTCAGCCAGCTGCCAAAGTGCCTGGGCTGCATGTGAAACCACAGCTGAATTCCTCATGTCAATGTCTTTATTTTGGTTATTGTTTGAAGGAGTCTCTTTGTATCCAGTTTCCAATCAAAACATCATGTAGTCCCTAAAATCTGAGCTTGAATACGAACATGTTGCACTGCAGGGACTGAAGTCTACCAGTCATGTAACATAGATGAATGCCTTTGAAAAACAAATCCTTAATCAAAGTTACACTCCATTTGTTTTTTGCATTTTCATTTTCCATTTAAGTGGCTGTTTCATTGCTGTAAGAAGCATTAAGAGTTATTCATGCTCTTATTTTTGTGGCTCTTTTAAAACCCAGCTTCCCTTGTTATTAATGTCCTGGTGGTAGATCTTCTCACTTACCTGCCCTGTACTCACAGATTACCTGTGAAGGATTTAAGTTCTTTCATGTAGAAATTTATGTATTGTTGTTTTAACTGTTTGTTTGAATTATTTCACTGTAAAGCACTGTTTCTTTCTCACTGTATTGTTCTAATTGTATATTAAGTTAACTTGAGGCAGAGAAATTATATTTCTTTTGTCATGTCTTTTTGTCAGCCTGCAGTGAATTCAATATTGACTTGTAAAAATAACATTAATGGAATTATAGTTGCAGTTACGTTGTAAATCTTTCTTTTTACCCAGCCACCGAAAGAAAGCAAAAGAAAGGTGCAAAATATAGTCAGGTCAAAAAAGCCAATTTCCACGTGAGGAGAAATGACGAAAACTCACCTAGTGTAAGAAGAAGATAAACTATTTATGTGAACAAGCCATTTCTTTCCACACGTGCTCTCTTTGGTCAGAAACAAGAGGTCACTTTTCTGCTCTGACTGGACTGTTAACCAAGGTAAGAAAGCTGCTGCTGCAAATGACTTCTGAGAAGTGTAGTGGTAGGAAACCCTTTCTGCTGGAGTAGATATTTCCTCTACTAATGAATCACCATCTCCAATAGCAGCGAATCTTCCAGAATGATCAGATGGGTATTTTGAAGCTTGATAAGAAAAATGTTTGCATTCCAACATGGATTTCTTTCAGAGCAAAACAATGCTTGTGTGAAAAGCTGGGCTTTTCCAACACTTTGTCTCCTGAAAATGTCAGGGATGGTTTGTTCTGAAATGGTTATTGAAACATATTAAACATATTCAAAGCATGTTATCAAACCAACCATAACCACTCGTGATAAAATATTCTTTCAAAGGATGGCTTGACAAACACACAAACCTCAAACTTCAGAAAAGGGGAAAGAAATTAACATTCCAGTTTAACACAATAAAGACCTAAAAAAAAATAAAATAAATCATCACCATCTACTCAACGAGACAGGCAAAGGGTTGCCTCTGAAAAGAGGTTCACCTCAGATGTTTCTCTGCCCATGGCTGTTCTTCTCAGTCAGTCAGTCAGATCTCCCAACAAGTTGTCCCTTGCTGCTTCTTGGTCTCTCTGTCTGCAGCTTCCATCATGGATGCGTCGAGTTTCTGGTCATCTTCATGCTTATTTCAGCAAGCCAAAGATAAATCATCTAGAGTAATTTTATACTCTGCTAAGCGTATTTCTTGCACACGTTTTTGCCAAGTTCCCATGACAAATCAGTCTAGAAACTGTTGGGGTTTTTTTTTCCTTTTTCCTTTTTTTTTCCCCATTTTTTTTCTCTAGCAACACCAACAAGAATTCACTGGTACTATAGCTTAATGTTTTTACAAGGTATTTAAAAAGAAGAACTTAACCCCTCCCCCCTATTTCTTAGTCCATCCTCTCTGAGTCAAAACCTGCTGGCTGCACAGCCACATGCAGAAAAATACCACTTCATCTTTTCAGGCAGATGCATGAGGGCCTACGTAGTGTTAAGTAATACAGAGGGTTAATGTGTTCTGTAAAGTTATGAAGAAAGCAAGGAGAAGTGTTCATATGTCAGGAGAGGTCATTGCAGGCTTTTTTGTCAAGGAAATGTTTGTAGGTGATTCTGCCCCTCTGCTCTGGTCAGACCTCCCCTGGAGTATTGCAGACAGTTCTGGAGCCCTCAGCACAGGAGGGACATGGAGCTGATGGAGCAGGGCTAGAGGAGGCCACAGAGATGCTCAGGGGGCTGGAACAGCTCTGCTGTGGGGACAGGCTGAGGGAGCTGGGGTTGTTCAGCCTGGAGAAGAGAAGGCTCTGGGGAGACCTTAGAGCACCTGCCAGTGCCTGAAGGGGCTGCAGGAAGGCTGCAGAGGGGCTGTTTCCAAGGGCCTGCAGTGAAAGGACGAGGGGGAATGGGTTTAAATGAGAGCAGAGGAGATTTAGACTGGATCTCAGGAAGAAGTTGTTTCCCTTGAGGGTGGTGGATCAGTGGCACAGGCTCCCCAGGGAGGTGGTTGAGGCCCCATCCCTGGAGCTATTGCAGGTGAGGTTGGCCAAGGCTCTGAGCAGCCTGGTCTAGTTGAGGGTGTCCCTGCTCCCTGCAGGGGGCTGCACTAGATGCCCTGTGGAGGTCCCTTCCAGCCCTAAACATTCTCTGATTCTATGTGCTTAAGCCCTTCCCATGGTACCTCCCCCTTCACTATCACATCATTGATGTCTCATTTTCTGCTCTGGATCATTTTGTGTTCCTGGCTTAGGAAAGCAAGCTGAAGCAGGCTGGATGCTGGGTGTGCTCAAACGGTGTGCCTTCAGCTTCTAACTTCTTAATGGCCACTTTCTTCTCTCTCATTTGTCATCATTATTATGTGCCTGTTAACAATAAACTGTTCAGGACAATTGGAGGAGCCTGTCTAATGTTTTACTACCAGATTTGTGAGAAGGAAAAGGATAGGACAGAGATGAATAATTTTAAGAAGTAGAGCCTAAACAGAGGCTTTTAAATTTAATTCCTGCCTGTCATCATCCTAATTAGCAATAAGTCTATTTGATGTCTTAGTTCAGAGACTGGGAATAGTGGTGCTTTGTGTGTGTCACAGTGACTAATGTATTTTTTTGGTAATAACTCTATAGCACATACAGACTCGTGTGCTAAATCTACACAGCACACCATCCAATAGCAATTATGTGATGTATACCCAGTTAGCTCAGTGGTGAGCTCCTCTGTCTGGATTGCTGAAAAAGCAGACTGATGACATCTTAAGGGCAACTGCTGAACCAGAAAATTCAAGGAACTAGATAGAAACAATAGCCCTGTCGTATACATTGAATTTTATAATAGTTTTTTACCTTCTACTCCCTACTCATTTTGGATTGTTCTTCTCATCACAGAAAACTCTGCACATTCCACAAGGCAGCATAAACAGAGGGGCAATAAAATCACAGCTTAGTGCAGCATGTTCATCATGTAATATCTCTGATCCTGGAAATGGCAAGAGAAATGGGGTATATCCTGCTGAATCAAAAATGTGGCTATGCTCATCTTACATGCATAATGGTTATGAAAGGCAGATCTTACAGCAAATTGGTAAATTCCTAATAATTCTAGTGGGCTTTTGATCAGTCCTCAGATGAAGCCTGTGGCTTTGAGGAATTTGATATTTACATTTTTATTTGACTTTTAAATAATTCCAAGACTCCCAGTGTTCATTTCTTACATTACAGCAACCTTTCTCTGAGGTATTTTCATGTGCCATGCAAGCTAGGTGACTGGAGTTTCAGAAGCAGATGAAAGAGGGCATTACCTTCCTAAAGAGGGGTGTTTCTTCAGCTGACTTTGTCTTGAAGAAAAATTCATCTCTAGATTATTTATTTCTGTGAAGCAGAGAAATCATAATTTATGTGACAGCTGACACTAAAATACTAGATATCTTACTTTTTTGCTTATTCCTTAAGTAGTTCAGTATAGAGTTAAATATATAATCAAAACTTTGCAAGATCTAAGGGGTAATTCTTTGACAGACTATATAGGATACTTTCCACCAACAAGCTTAGGTGTAGATTTCACACTGAGGAATGCACTCTGAAGCAACCAGCAATTGATGGATATTAGTTGCAGTAAGAAGAATTGAAGAATTATCATTTAGAAGGTATCCGCAACACATTCTTCTCTCTTGGAATGACCTATGAGTTACAGTAATTTAGGGTTCTTGTGAGACTTTCATACCCTGACAATGGATGTAATTCACACACTGTGATAATGAAAGTCAATGTTCATGGGGTTATGTGGTTAGAGCTATGTAATTGCAAGTATTTCATAATTACATCCCCCACACAAATAGCTCTTACACATTTCAATGTATAGTTGTCATCTACAACCTCTATTTTCAGATACTGAACCATCAGGATCCCCCAATCTCTCAGTATGAAAGTCAAGTACAGATTTTGCTTCAGCTGAGTCCTAATGCAGTAACCACTGCAGAGCACCATTTCTTACTGGGTTTAAGGAATGTATCTGAACCATATGTTTTGCCTCACTCTAGGATAATTGCTGAACTTTCTCTGTGTCTGAAGATTATGTACATAAAAGGACACAGGTGTGGACTGGAAACAAAGGTATGTACTGGTTTTGTTTGCATATAAAAGATGCATGCATAGATTTCTGTATTACTTCTATGTATTCATACTCAGTGTGCCTCTAACTCTTCCTCAGAAAAGAGTCAGTTTGACTTTTCTGCACCATCTTCCTTAGGCTTTGTCATGCATGGTCTCACAAAACTGCCTGGGTGTCAGACTGGGGTGTGAGATTTTGGTCTGCTTTTGGCAATGTACATGCTGAAGCCTGGAGATGCTGCTGCTGCTGGAGCAGCACCCCTTTGGGAGCTGAATTATCTTTGTTGTGTTTGTGATTTTTTACCCTCCTGTGAAGCATAGGCATGCTATTTATAAGGTATATATCTCTGGTTGAAGGAGAAGGTAAGTCCTGCTTGTTGTCCTTTTGATTTCCTTGTTTGGAGGTAGTGATGCTGTGTACAGCCCAGAGAGTTGTGGTCAGTGGAGCAGAGTCTGGCTGGAGGCCTGTGACTAGTGGAGTCCCCCAAGGGTCAGTGCTGGGTCCAGTATTATTCAATATATTCATCAATGACCTGGATGAGGGCACAGAGTGACCCTCAGCAAGTTTGCTGCTGACACCAAA
>VYZU01014992.1:34309-47356 GCA_013401355.1 Ceyx cyanopectus | reverse complement strand
CTTTAACCCTCCAGTCTCACTGAAGCTTTTTCAGCCTGAGAGTCACGATGCTACTGATCTGAGCAGAAAATCCTGTTGGTGACAGAGTCCCAACATTTTATTATTTTTTTTTGTTAACACATACGTGGGCAGATTTACTAACTTGCAAAATTCAGTTTCTGGGTTGTTAAAGAAACTTGGCAAACTTTTTGCTGTACTTTGTGATATGTTTTCTCTGTTTCAAGTCAAACTAGAGTGAGAACCTTGACTTTGAGTGTTCTGATTTATTTTTTTCTGGTTTTAGAAGTTGTCTTTAGTTGTGTTACACAGAGGAAAAAGACGACCCTAGTGGAACACTGCACTCATTCAACAAAAAAAGAAGCAGCAAGTAATGAAAAAACCCATCTGAAGACACAGGATGTATCTTTAAATTTAATTCACATTCTGCTNAGTCCCAACATTTTATTATTTTTTTTTGTTAACACATACGTGGGCAGATTTACTAACTTGCAAAATTCAGTTTCTGGGTTGTTAAAGAAACTTGGCAAACTTTTTGCTGTACTTTGTGATATGTTTTCTCTGTTTCAAGTCAAACTAGAGTGAGAACCTTGACTTTGAGTGTTCTGATTTATTTTTTTCTGGTTTTAGAAGTTGTCTTTAGTTGTGTTACACAGAGGAAAAAGACGACCCTAGTGGAACACTGCACTCATTCAACAAAAAAAGAAGCAGCAAGTAATGAAAAAACCCATCTGAAGACACAGGATGTATCTTTAAATTTAATTCACATTCTGCTTCATAAGAAATATATCCTATCTGATTCTGACCCACTAATAAAACATGTTTATTAATCAAGGGTTAACTTTCTCTTGTGCACAAGGCTCTAATTCATTTAAATCCCTGTTGAGCTTTTAGCACACAAATGAAGTGTTATACAGTCTTGCTAGAGCACTTGGCATTGAGTGAATTTTTCCCATCATAATGTTGACTTACTAGACATGTGCTGAAGCCTGTCCCCCTCACTCTCCCTGTGCCTGTGTGGCAGAAGGCAGCCCCTTAAGGAGCTCTGATGTAGATGGGGCACCTCAAGTCTCCCTGTAGCAGGTCTCCTAGAAGAGATTGTGTCTGCAGGGACTAATCACCCTCCCTGAGCAGGATGGTGCATTTTGCTATGATTGCCCTGGCCTGAGGCACTCTACTTTCCAAACTCTGTGAGGAGTTTACAGAGCTTGCAGACCTGGGAACAATCAGAAAGTGCTTATGAAATGGAAACATAAGTGAGCATCTTCACATGCTGTAGGTGGGGTCTTTAGTGCAGGCATATTGCTTTTGATGGCTTCTGGGATGTTTTGCTGTGAAGTGTTTGAGTGATGATGCTCCAAACCAGGCCTGTAGTTCTGATGGATAGAGATCCAGAGATCATGCTGAACCCAGCCCTGCTTTTTAACACACTTGCTGAAAATGAAGATGCAAAGTTGTTTATTCCTCTAGCCTTACTGAGTGGTGGTGCAACACCTAGATGTCTTGTTGTGATGTTCTTTATAAATGTGCAACAAAATATTTACAGTGGATGTGCTTCTCAAATATCTATGGTTGGGAAATGGTGGTCTACATGGTTGTCACGTGCATTGGCATGTCTTTAAAGATGATTTAAAAAAAAAGTTTGTGAAACCACTATAAATATTTCTTTTGGTCAAGTTTTCAGTTCCTAGAAGCATGCTTAAGGAAATGATTGCTATAAGTTAATTTTTTCGATTTTGAATTATTCAGTTTTTCATGTGAGTTTTAGGGTGGGTCCCATGGTCATTACGTATCCATAATAAACCACTCAATAAACCAAATTTAGCCTGAAAGCCTATCCAGAAGCTTATTGGGGATTTAGTTCTATGTGCAGGAAGACAAAGGTAAATGCAAGGGAGTAAAGGGAGAAAGGTAAGTGAAAGGGAGTTCTGTTGTTGAGCAGACACTCCTGTGTTTACAGCTAAACACCCATCATAACTTTATTTTAATATGTTTTGTCTTCAGTATGAACTTTGAAAAATATGAATCATGCAGAGATCAAAGACTGAGGTAATTTTCCTGACATGGAATATTTTCCTGTAGGAATCACAGGCTGCTTACCCTCAGCAGTACAAAAATCATCTTTTTTTTTTTTTTTTCCCTTAGGCTGTGGTGTTTTGAAAGGTTTCAGTGTAACATGTGCCTCCTGCTTCCCAGTTTCTCCATGGGGCAAACTAAAATAGCTTTTCCAAACAGTCCTTGAAAATTTGGAATGCTCCTTTTTTTTTTATCACAATAGTTTGGAATCACCTATCATCTGTGTCCCCACTTATTGATAAATTATCAGTGTTTCTTGTGTTTTAGACCTGAGTATTAGTGTATGGGAAAGGAGTGGTGTTCTGGAGGTGGAGCAAAAAAGCAAGGAATAGAAAATGAGTTGACTTCTGACATTATTAAATGGCAATATTTACATAATACAAGTGTTTGTTGTACAGTGAACTGAAGTCTCTGTTGNCTTTAACCCTCCAGTCTCACTGAAGCTTTTTCAGCCTGAGAGTCACGATGCTACTGATCTGAGCAGAAAATCCTGTTGGTGACAGAGTCCCAACATTTTATTATTTTTTTTTGTTAACACATACGTGGGCAGATTTACTAACTTGCAAAATTCAGTTTCTGGGTTGTTAAAGAAACTTGGCAAACTTTTTGCTGTACTTTGTGATATGTTTTCTCTGTTTCAAGTCAAACTAGAGTGAGAACCTTGACTTTGAGTGTTCTGATTTATTTTTTTCTGGTTTTAGAAGTTGTCTTTAGTTGTGTTACACAGAGGAAAAAGACGACCCTAGTGGAACACTGCACTCATTCAACAAAAAAAGAAGCAGCAAGTAATGAAAAAACCCATCTGAAGACACAGGATGTATCTTTAAATTTAATTCACATTCTGCTTCATAAGAAATATATCCTATCTGATTCTGACCCACTAATAAAACATGTTTATTAATCAAGGGTTAACTTTCTCTTGTGCACAAGGCTCTAATTCATTTAAATCCCTGTTGAGCTTTTAGCACACAAATGAAGTGTTATACAGTCTTGCTAGAGCACTTGGCATTGAGTGAATTTTTCCCATCATAATGTTGACTTACTAGACATGTGCTGAAGCCTGTCCCCCTCACTCTCCCTGTGCCTGTGTGGCAGAAGGCAGCCCCTTAAGGAGCTCTGATGTAGATGGGGCACCTCAAGTCTCCCTGTAGCAGGTCTCCTAGAAGAGATTGTGTCTGCAGGGACTAATCACCCTCCCTGAGCAGGATGGTGCATTTTGCTATGATTGCCCTGGCCTGAGGCACTCTACTTTCCAAACTCTGTGAGGAGTTTACAGAGCTTGCAGACCTGGGAACAATCAGAAAGTGCTTATGAAATGGAAACATAAGTGAGCATCTTCACATGCTGTAGGTGGGGTCTTTAGTGCAGGCATATTGCTTTTGATGGCTTCTGGGATGTTTTGCTGTGAAGTGTTTGAGTGATGATGCTCCAAACCAGGCCTGTAGTTCTGATGGATAGAGATCCAGAGATCATGCTGAACCCAGCCCTGCTTTTTAACACACTTGCTGAAAATGAAGATGCAAAGTTGTTTATTCCTCTAGCCTTACTGAGTGGTGGTGCAACACCTAGATGTCTTGTTGTGATGTTCTTTATAAATGTGCAACAAAATATTTACAGTGGATGTGCTTCTCAAATATCTATGGTTGGGAAATGGTGGTCTACATGGTTGTCACGTGCATTGGCATGTCTTTAAAGATGATTTAAAAAAAAAGTTTGTGAAACCACTATAAATATTTCTTTTGGTCAAGTTTTCAGTTCCTAGAAGCATGCTTAAGGAAATGATTGCTATAAGTTAATTTTTTCGATTTTGAATTATTCAGTTTTTCATGTGAGTTTTAGGGTGGGTCCCATGGTCATTACGTATCCATAATAAACCACTCAATAAACCAAATTTAGCCTGAAAGCCTATCCAGAAGCTTATTGGGGATTTAGTTCTATGTGCAGGAAGACAAAGGTAAATGCAAGGGAGTAAAGGGAGAAAGGTAAGTGAAAGGGAGTTCTGTTGTTGAGCAGACACTCCTGTGTTTACAGCTAAACACCCATCATAACTTTATTTTAATATGTTTTGTCTTCAGTATGAACTTTGAAAAATATGAATCATGCAGAGATCAAAGACTGAGGTAATTTTCCTGACATGGAATATTTTCCTGTAGGAATCACAGGCTGCTTACCCTCAGCAGTACAAAAATCATCTTTTTTTTTTTTTTTTCCCTTAGGCTGTGGTGTTTTGAAAGGTTTCAGTGTAACATGTGCCTCCTGCTTCCCAGTTTCTCCATGGGGCAAACTAAAATAGCTTTTCCAAACAGTCCTTGAAAATTTGGAATGCTCCTTTTTTTTTTATCACAATAGTTTGGAATCACCTATCATCTGTGTCCCCACTTATTGATAAATTATCAGTGTTTCTTGTGTTTTAGACCTGAGTATTAGTGTATGGGAAAGGAGTGGTGTTCTGGAGGTGGAGCAAAAAAGCAAGGAATAGAAAATGAGTTGACTTCTGACATTATTAAATGGCAATATTTACATAATACAAGTGTTTGTTGTACAGTGAACTGAAGTCTCTGTTGAGTGGGCAAATGTTCTTGAGTTATGTAAAGCTAGAAACAAAATTGGCAGCAAGCAGCCTGACAGTAAATTACACTGCTGATGACAAGGGGGATGCATCCAGCTTTCTTCTGAAAGATAGCCAATGCAAAATGATATCCTGTTTTAGCCACTAAAGGCTTGTCTAACCATAGGGTTATCACAGAATAATTCCTATTTTCATTTCAAGCTTTACCTTCTCCTGAAACAGATTTGTCTGTAGATGAGTCTCATTGACTAGAGGTACTTGCATCCAGATCTGTCAGTTCTTCAGTGCTCAGCATTTCTGCACCTCATTTGTCATCTTCTAGCTTAACCAGTGAAAAACAATGAAATGCATTTTAAAGATCTAAGTTCCTTATGCAGTGAATAAGCAGAAAGCTGTCCATAAGAAAGGGATGAATTCTTGCAATATCTTGTCCATAAATGCCACTAATGAAAATGACAACTATAAATACAAAATACACAATAGATGGAAAACAAAGGTACTGTGTAGATGGATGCAGAAGGTTTGGATTTTGGAGCAGGCTTTGTTGGGAGAGAGCTGGATTGCTGTCACTGAGGTCCTTCAAGAAGAGATTAGACACAACCTAGGAAGGACAGTCTGGGGAGATTGGAGTTTGATTCAGAAAAAGGAGGCAGTTACTTGGTGGGATGAAACAACTGAAGTGTCATGCTGAAAGATATTTCAGAAGATTAATTTATTTGGTCCTGCTGTGGTCATATTGACATCTTGATACAGTTAGGATTTGATCTAGATATTTTCTGAACATACTGATATTAGAAATACGTGATAATTGTGATGTATAATGAAACCAGACTTGGTTTTCTTTTGAGTTAGAGGACTAACACACTGTGTGTCTATCTCTTCTATGGCTGGTGAATCTTTTGCTGTACCAGGCAGTGTGAATGTTGGTGTCTCTGAATTGAGGAGGAAAATGCTGTCTTGCTGAACTATTATGTAAACCAGAAATATTAACATGCATTAACAAAATTACCAAACTTCTGTCTACAAGAATATAATTGCAGGCTAGACTGTCCTCAGCTGGTTGCTTATGTCACGTTGCATCACTTTTGAAATTAGTGTATTTCTTTTTCAGCTGTATTCTTCAGATGAGTTCCACATGTACTCCAGATTTAACAGATTCATCACTGGTGTCTGATTATCACTTGAAGTTCCAGTTAAGTTGGATCCAGGATTCTCATTTGTTTTTCATAGCATGGATCACATTTTAATGCAAAGTGTCTTGTGCATCTCTCCTCTGCCCATTTTGCAGTTGTGAAACACCCTTGTGGTGTGGATAGTTATTACATACATGGAAAAGTAAGGTTAGAAAACTATTTCATGCAATTTTAGCTTCATAAGAGTTTAATAGCTGTGACTAGAGAGAGCCAGCTCAGTGTTACTAGCCAGCTCTCCCCTGTGGACCATTTTTGAGAACATCTCACAGTATCATTTCACTTCGGAGTTGTCTGCTTTCGTTACTTGTTGTTTCTAAGGATTCTTCCTTCCTTGAGTGCTATCCCCCTTTCCATCTCTCTTTTTCCTCTCTGCTGACAAGACTGAAGCTAGAAAGCAGTGTGAGTGGTAGCTCCCTCCAAGTCACAAGTTCCTGGCAGCGTGTGCACGTCCAGGGGCAAGAAGAGAGGTAGTGCAGGCCAGTACAGACTTCTCTGAGCAGGAAATTGGAAGGAGATCTGGTCAAGTGTTCTTCACTAAATCTGCTTTCTGACAAAACATGGCCTTTTCAGACAAACACATGCCTCCAAAAAACCTACTTTTACTGGAAATTACCAGCATTTCACACACACAAAACAAGACCGACAGGAGAAAAATAATTAAAAAACCAAACCAACAAATAAAAGAAGCTTTCATTTGGATCTATTTCTGTTGTAGTGAAGTTGCCTCACGGCCCTAATGATGTCTCCAACTGCCTGCACCCCCAGAGAGGTGTTGTTGAGGTGCAGTGGGGTGAAGGAGAAGTTTTTAGAACATCCTTCCTCCAGGAGGCCTCAGGCTGGCCACAGACAGCCCTGGGGGAATTCTGGAGGTGCCTGGGGACCTCCTTCTTCCTTTCCATACAGTTTTATTCCAGTGGGTTTGTCTCTCTTTCAAAGATGACCAGAAAAATAGGAGAATCCCTCCATGCCTACTTAGAGCCATTTTCTTGTCTCTGCTCAATAACATATGTTAACCAGGCTTAATACATTTTAATAAGCCAGTTTAGCCCTGAGTTTTGTGTGCTCGTTTACTACTTCTCTCTCTCTTCTAATGGAGAGGTGCTGCCTGCTCATTGCTTGTAATCAAAAAGACTCTTTGAGGACAGTTCAAGGGATAAAACCTTGATTTTGTTTGGTCATGATATAAAGGTGTGCATTCCCCATCCAAAAAGAGTGTTCTGTTGCAATGATTGCAACAACAAGAACTGAGTAAGCTCTGCCAGATATATTAGTGCATTTGTATTTATTATTTATTATTATTATTTTTAACACTTGTTTAGACCAAGCCACTCTCACAGGTAGATTCTAGGAGTAGGTGGCTGGCCAGTCTGGCCCCAGAGGGCATTTCTGTTGCCTGTATGTTGGTAAAGCCCTCAGGAGCATTCCCACATGTCATGGTACAAAGGTCTGCTGCCAGCTGTGCTTCAGCATGGGCACCATCATGCCGCTGACAGGTAGGGGAGTTCTCATGGGAATATAGTGCACAGACATTTGAATTAGAAAACATGATGAACACTTAGACCATTTTAACCAATGTTTTTACAAAGGTTGTCATGGGGACAGCTTGCTCTCTCAATCTTTCATAATATCCTTATGGAAGCTAAAAGAAAAAGTTTCCTTAGAGGGGTGATGTGAAGAAAAAAATCATGCAGCATTTCAGATGTTCTTTAATGAAATTTAATATGTGGAAATTGGGACAGGAGATGGTATCAGGGGCAGGTAGTTCTTAGAAGGCCAAACCCACTGTGAAAATCTCAGTTTGAACAAGGAGACATGAATCTGGCTGCTCAATGGTTACTTGCCATTTCCTAAAAAAAAAGCATAGAAATTGTTTCCAGGCTCAAATTAGGTCAAACAATGTGCACCCTGGTACAATGGATCTCAATTTGATGGCAAGAACCTCCAGTTTCTTAGGCAGTACAAAACAGAGCTGTGCAGTGCAGAGCAGAAAGCTTTGTTGCAGCTCCATAAACATTCCCAAACTCTTAACATCTACTGAGCAGTTAGCTATTTGATTGCCTATATTAAGTGGATTGAAATTTCTCCTTGTATATTGCTGAAATGATGATTGATTTGGGGTTTTGGTATGGTGAAGATGGAAGGAAAGTGATACAGGGAAAGTAGGATCTTCCTTACACGTTGAAGCCAGAAAGACTTAGAAGAGGGGTTTGGCCTGTGGCTCTCCATCTAAGATACCTAAAATAATCATTAACCTCTCCCTACTTTTCCTATGTTTGCTGTATGCACTTTTTTTGTTGTCTGAGTGATGGGTGGGCTGGGGCTACACCAGTTTCAGGTAATTTAGGGTGTCCTGTGGGTGAGCTGAAAGACAAGGGAGTGCTCTGCAAAAGCACTAAGATTGATACAGGCACAAGAGCCCTAGACAGAGTTATTCTACTTGGATGGAGCTCTTCTGGGGATACAGCAGCACCTAAGGTAAGATGGTCATTGGAATAGTTTCTGGTCAGTCTCTGCTGACATAGATACTGAAAATGGCAAATATGTTGGATGCTGAAATCAGTGTCAGAATGGTTTATCTTTCTGTTTTGTACCAGATGTTGGGTTTAGATGATTACTCCTATATCACACAATTCCAGGGCAAAGAAATTTCGAATTTGAGTATTCCTAAGTATTAGAACCTTTCTGCCACACAACACAGTGCCATTGCTGTCTTATCTGAACCCTTTAAAGTTCATTTCAACACCATTTAATGTGTTGAGATCTGTCACTGGGGAGAAGGCCATTTCTGAAATTGATATGCTTCACCCTGGTTAGAAGCAGGATCAAAAAAATATCCCCTTTCCCACCCAATCAAATCAGAAGGAGTTAAAGGTAGTCCAAATATGATCTCAAACTGAAGAATATTTTGCTTTTATAATGAGGCTGTATTTTCTAAGGTAGACAATGAGGACAGAGGTAGTCAGGAGTAACTGTAGAAGTGTAAATGAATGTGTTTGTCATGGAAGAGTAGCTGGATAATGTCCATCTCATAACAGTCCAAGATCTGGCAGAGGAAATTGCAAGTGAAGACTGATTTAAAAAAAAAAGAATAATTCAAATTTCCAGATGCTTAGAGGGGAGCTTAGTAAAAAATGGTAAAAATATTTAAATATACAAATATACAATAATCTAATCTATCTGCATACATACTGGATCTATATTTGATACTTAACACCTTTAAAACCTATAGAGAACAATTATAAAGTATAATAAGTTTTCACCTCTGTATTCTCAGCTCTAGCACAGTAGGTTTTTAGAAGGTGCTTGATACCAATGATTGCTCAGGAAGTATTTTCAGGTAGGTTTCTTTCTCCTCTGCTCTGCTCTAGATTGTTGAGCCCTGCTTGGCAGTGACTGCCACAAGTTAGCATTGGGTTGGGGAATGTGGTTTGCTGTGCCTCCAGGAGTGGATGGGGGATATAGGTTTGCATATTCTGTATTCAGAACACAGCACAGGGTGAGGGGAGGTGTAATCACTGCTGAGTCACTTAGAGAAAGGGTTGTTTTTTTTTACTCTGGTTGCTCTAATGAAATTCCTGATTCTAAATCAATGTGTCACCTTATGTGGCATACGTTTCAGAGCTCTGAGCAGCCAGGTTAACCCTGGTTTTCGGAGCAGACACATGAATTTCAAACAGATTTAGGTGCTGAACATCAAGCATCTGACTTTGAAAAGAAAAGAATCCTACTTTTAAACTGTNATTTGAGTATTCCTAAGTATTAGAACCTTTCTGCCACACAACACAGTGCCATTGCTGTCTTATCTGAACCCTTTAAAGTTCATTTCAACACCATTTAATGTGTTGAGATCTGTCACTGGGGAGAAGGCCATTTCTGAAATTGATATGCTTCACCCTGGTTAGAAGCAGGATCAAAAAAATATCCCCTTTCCCACCCAATCAAATCAGAAGGAGTTAAAGGTAGTCCAAATATGATCTCAAACTGAAGAATATTTTGCTTTTATAATGAGGCTGTATTTTCTAAGGTAGACAATGAGGACAGAGGTAGTCAGGAGTAACTGTAGAAGTGTAAATGAATGTGTTTGTCATGGAAGAGTAGCTGGATAATGTCCATCTCATAACAGTCCAAGATCTGGCAGAGGAAATTGCAAGTCGGGTAGAAAGGATTTTTAATAATCCGTGAATTCAAAGGTAGCCCTTTATGATTGGGGGATAATGCCTGTCTCTCTGTGAAGGAAAGTAAAAAATAATCTGGGCAGCTCATTAGTGTCACTTCAGTAGTATGCAAGGATTTGAAACAGCAGAGAACAGAGTTAGAAAGGCAAGTAGAAAAATGGGACAAAAAAATAAAAGCAAAAGGAGTTTTTCAGAAGTGAATTGTACCAGATTAACTGATATTTCTCTTTGACAAGATAATTCTCCTTCAAAGGAAATGAATTGTAGAGCTTTAACCCAGCAGGGATTCAGTTCCACTGAACCATATGGGTGAAATAACCTAAAGGAGATGGGGATTTGTAGGCAGACTGTCAAGTGGTAAGGAACAGGTTAAAGGAGAGGCCATAGAGCTGCTGCCTGAAAGGGCAAGGGTTGAGCTGGAAGGAAGAGCTGTGGCATTTCTCCTGCACCATCTGGAAAGTGTTCCCATTTAATTGTGCCATTGATAACTTTGTCACCACAAGTCACAGCTAAAAGCACGGGGCTGAGGAAACCAGTTGGGAGTCGTTATCTGCAGCAGGAAGGATTGAAATACTACCCTGGGGAAAAGGGATGGACTTTCCGGATGGTGTGGCAGCCATGGGACAACATCTAACAACACAAAAGGTAAGGTGAGGGAAATGAAGGCTTGGGTACAAATTTATTTAATGAGCCATCCTGGTGTAACTTCCTACCCTGAGTAAAAGTAGCTTCCATTATTAAACCATCTTTAATTGGGTGTTGCCAAGCTATTTTTTTCCATAGAATATCACTTCCATTCCTTGTAAAGACTACATGTTCTCTGGAGCTACTCCAGAGGTGCATCAGGCAATTTGTTCTTGGGGCAGTCAAAAGTATGGACTGGATGAAATGCAATGCAGAAAGTGAGTGGTTATTAATGCATATTAAGTTGACTATCTCCCTCTGGAACAGGACTTTCTCTGTATTGGCATTGCTGCTTGAAAACAAAATTTCCCTTTTTTTTTTGAGAAAAAAAAAAAAGATAATGAGGATTTTTCAAAACTATTTGTGAATTTTTTGAAAAAAAGAAATAATCAGTATTTGGGAATGTTTTGATTGTCAAGAGAATCTTGTCTGTTCTACTCCTTGCTAGGAAGACTGATTTAAAAAAAAAAGAATAATTCAAATTTCCAGATGCTTAGAGGGGAGCTTAGTAAAAAATGGTAAAAATATTTAAATATACAAATATACAATAATCTAATCTATCTGCATACATACTGGATCTATATTTGATACTTAACACCTTTAAAACCTATAGAGAACAATTATAAAGTATAATAAGTTTTCACCTCTGTATTCTCAGCTCTAGCACAGTAGGTTTTTAGAAGGTGCTTGATACCAATGATTGCTCAGGAAGTATTTTCAGGTAGGTTTCTTTCTCCTCTGCTCTGCTCTAGATTGTTGAGCCCTGCTTGGCAGTGACTGCCACAAGTTAGCATTGGGTTGGGGAATGTGGTTTGCTGTGCCTCCAGGAGTGGATGGGGGATATAGGTTTGCATATTCTGTATTCAGAACACAGCACAGGGTGAGGGGAGGTGTAATCACTGCTGAGTCACTTAGAGAAAGGGTTGTTTTTTTTTACTCTGGTTGCTCTAATGAAATTCCTGATTCTAAATCAATGTGTCACCTTATGTGGCATACGTTTCAGAGCTCTGAGCAGCCAGGTTAACCCTGGTTTTCGGAGCAGACACATGAATTTCAAACAGATTTAGGTGCTGAACATCAAGCATCTGACTTTGAAAAGAAAAGAATCCTACTTTTAAACTGTCCTGCTTCATTTTCTTGTTAATGTGAGATTCCAAGTTGCGAAGCAAGATTATCCTGATGTTTTCATTTGCCTTTTTCAAGGAAAAAATCTTGCTGGCGTCTAATCAGCAGAGCTTTGGACAGAGCAAGGGCTGGGAATAGGCTGATTAAGCCTTGGTTGAAACTGCTTTTACTTCTTCATGACTTCCAGAACTCCATTCTAAGTCTCTCAGATGCACCTCCAGCACCAGGAATTAATCATCTGCTGACAGAGAGAGTAAAAAGCCGTTAGTTTTATAAGAGTTTTCCCCCCTTGAAATTCCTTTGCTGGTTGACTCTTTCTGAGAGATGATGTTGAAACTGAGAATAAATTCAGTTTCAACATTTTCATATTCTTAGCAGTCACTGCCAGGAAAGTGCTCGAGTCTTATGCAATAACAGCCTGGACTCTGTTCAGCATTTGCTGGGGTCATTACAGCACTGTAATGATCTCAGCTCCCATACATCCCGGGTGCTGGATGCAGTCTGCTCCTACAGCCTTCTCCCTGTAGGGCTGAAACTTCAGAAGCAGTTTCCAGTCTCAAAAATCCTGCCATGTGGCTCTTAACCAGATGGACAGGATGGCTGTACATGCAGCATATGTACAGCAGTGTATCTACCTTTGAGTGGCCCAGCCTGGACACCACAGGCAGCCTTGTGGGCTGCAAAGCCCAATCAGCAAGGAGCTAAAGGAGCTGCAGACCCAAGATGGAGCAACCCAATAAAGATGCAGAATGCAGCCTTTCCTCCCAGCTTCTTGGTAGAAAATCTTCCTGCTGCAAACTCAGTCTCTTGGTACTCACGCAGCTCCTGGGAGATGCAGATGTCAAGATGCTTCTTTCTTGTGTCACCCTTCCCTGGTTACAACACAGTCTAAGCACCTGCTTGGATTTATTTTCATGGAGAAATTCACACTGTGAGATCCTTATGGTGAATTTCATAAATTCACCTTCCATTCTCCAGTTTTTAGGGAAGGCTGCCTTGTCACTGCTTTCAAGAAGTTGCTGTTATTTGACTTCTCCCCCCTGCATCTGACAGCTGTGTTAGTGACTTTTCATTCCAGAAGGAGGGGATGTTGTCTAATGGCTGGAACATTATAACCTTGGCAGCTTTTTTATGGCCCCTCTCTGTTGCTGCCTGTATGACCTAAAGCACGGGGGCTAAGCTATCTCTGCATCATTTTTACTGTCTGTGAAGGAAGGTTGAAACATCA
>VYZU01014992.1:0-34230 GCA_013401355.1 Ceyx cyanopectus | reverse complement strand
GAAGACTGATTTAAAAAAAAAAGAATAATTCAAATTTCCAGATGCTTAGAGGGGAGCTTAGTAAAAAATGGTAAAAATATTTAAATATACAAATATACAATAATCTAATCTATCTGCATACATACTGGATCTATATTTGATACTTAACACCTTTAAAACCTATAGAGAACAATTATAAAGTATAATAAGTTTTCACCTCTGTATTCTCAGCTCTAGCACAGTAGGTTTTTAGAAGGTGCTTGATACCAATGATTGCTCAGGAAGTATTTTCAGGTAGGTTTCTTTCTCCTCTGCTCTGCTCTAGATTGTTGAGCCCTGCTTGGCAGTGACTGCCACAAGTTAGCATTGGGTTGGGGAATGTGGTTTGCTGTGCCTCCAGGAGTGGATGGGGGATATAGGTTTGCATATTCTGTATTCAGAACACAGCACAGGGTGAGGGGAGGTGTAATCACTGCTGAGTCACTTAGAGAAAGGGTTGTTTTTTTTTACTCTGGTTGCTCTAATGAAATTCCTGATTCTAAATCAATGTGTCACCTTATGTGGCATACGTTTCAGAGCTCTGAGCAGCCAGGTTAACCCTGGTTTTCGGAGCAGACACATGAATTTCAAACAGATTTAGGTGCTGAACATCAAGCATCTGACTTTGAAAAGAAAAGAATCCTACTTTTAAACTGTCCTGCTTCATTTTCTTGTTAATGTGAGATTCCAAGTTGCGAAGCAAGATTATCCTGATGTTTTCATTTGCCTTTTTCAAGGAAAAAATCTTGCTGGCGTCTAATCAGCAGAGCTTTGGACAGAGCAAGGGCTGGGAATAGGCTGATTAAGCCTTGGTTGAAACTGCTTTTACTTCTTCATGACTTCCAGAACTCCATTCTAAGTCTCTCAGATGCACCTCCAGCACCAGGAATTAATCATCTGCTGACAGAGAGAGTAAAAAGCCGTTAGTTTTATAAGAGTTTTCCCCCCTTGAAATTCCTTTGCTGGTTGACTCTTTCTGAGAGATGATGTTGAAACTGAGAATAAATTCAGTTTCAACATTTTCATATTCTTAGCAGTCACTGCCAGGAAAGTGCTCGAGTCTTATGCAATAACAGCCTGGACTCTGTTCAGCATTTGCTGGGGTCATTACAGCACTGTAATGATCTCAGCTCCCATACATCCCGGGTGCTGGATGCAGTCTGCTCCTACAGCCTTCTCCCTGTAGGGCTGAAACTTCAGAAGCAGTTTCCAGTCTCAAAAATCCTGCCATGTGGCTCTTAACCAGATGGACAGGATGGCTGTACATGCAGCATATGTACAGCAGTGTATCTACCTTTGAGTGGCCCAGCCTGGACACCACAGGCAGCCTTGTGGGCTGCAAAGCCCAATCAGCAAGGAGCTAAAGGAGCTGCAGACCCAAGATGGAGCAACCCAATAAAGATGCAGAATGCAGCCTTTCCTCCCAGCTTCTTGGTAGAAAATCTTCCTGCTGCAAACTCAGTCTCTTGGTACTCACGCAGCTCCTGGGAGATGCAGATGTCAAGATGCTTCTTTCTTGTGTCACCCTTCCCTGGTTACAACACAGTCTAAGCACCTGCTTGGATTTATTTTCATGGAGAAATTCACACTGTGAGATCCTTATGGTGAATTTCATAAATTCACCTTCCATTCTCCAGTTTTTAGGGAAGGCTGCCTTGTCACTGCTTTCAAGAAGTTGCTGTTATTTGACTTCTCCCCCCTGCATCTGACAGCTGTGTTAGTGACTTTTCATTCCAGAAGGAGGGGATGTTGTCTAATGGCTGGAACATTATAACCTTGGCAGCTTTTTTATGGCCCCTCTCTGTTGCTGCCTGTATGACCTAAAGCACGGGGGCTAAGCTATCTCTGCATCATTTTTACTGTCTGTGAAGGAAGGTTGAAACATCAACCTCATGGGATGTTATAAAGCTTTACTGGCTCAAAAGTACTTTGAAATGTTCAGGTAAATGCTAGCAAATAAATACCCAGACAGTTAGTAGGGTTTTCTAATTCTCTCTTGACGAAAGGTTTTTATTTTCAGTAGCTAGAGTGTGTTATTCTGAAGAAGCAGGAATAGTTTCTGTGAACACAAAGCCCCCTGAAGATGGAGTGAAACAGGACTTACATGACACAGGATGAGAATAACTCAGTAATTAGTTCTTGGAAGGGAACATGTGATAGGGAAAGTGGATAAATTTAAACAGCAGTGTTGGTTACAAAATAATCTCCCTATTACTTAATGTTTTACCATTTTTTGCTGTTATTTTGGCCCTATGAGGCAAAATGCTTCCAGTTACTCAGGCAGCAGATTCTTCTTTTAAGAAATTCAAGCAGTCCACAGTAAAATCACTTTTCCATCATTGAAGGCATAGCTCTGTAGGCTCTCACCTCTCCCTCCGACCTCAAGGTTGCTGCATAGAGATTCTAATGAGAATGAAACTTGATCTACTCTTTGTTTTCAGACTCATAGAACTGCCATACCCAAAGGAATCAGTATTTTGTGATTTATGACTCTTTTACTCTGCGATGAAGAAGAAATGTTAAACATCTTTATTTAATATGTTAGCTATCATGTTATCCCAGTTTGGCTGCTGCTTGCAACATGCTCACCCTTTATTGCCTAGAAGAGCAATACCTGCCATGCTCTAAGCTTTGCAATGCTAACCCTTATTTGTATAATTTCAAGTTTTTCCAGTTGCCTGGGTAATTGTACCATCTGAGGCATATTATCTTGCTTTGTAGCCTGCAATTCTTCCGAATCATTTCCTATGTTAATAAAATATTTTATTTTTGTGTTTAAAATAATAATAAAAAAAAAAAGGCCCCAAACCTGTTTTAAACAAACCTCAACATATGGTAGGAACTTCTCAGAGGGATCCTGCACAGCCCTTGACTGCACTTCCATTAACACCAAGGAAAATTCCTCTTCTGCTTGAAAGGGAGTAAGTGCTAAAGTGCTGTTGGGGTGTGGGTGATAACATCAAGCTGCACAGGTTTTTTTAAGGTAATACTGAAATGTGAGGCAAACCTATCAAAAAGGAAAAAAAAAAAAAAAGGACAACTCAAAATAATTTAAACTGAAGCTTTGTTTAAGCCAACAACAGGACACCAAGCCAGGAACTGAACAGGTCTGTGCTCAGTTCTGCCTTTTAACTGGAAATCATGTTCCACCCCAAGTCAACAGTTTAGTCAAGAAGCAAAACAACTTATTTCTTAGGAGACAGCGAGTGAAGCTGTAAGTGCTGCATCAGATTGGCTGTGGGGATGCAGAGTTAGCTGATTGCCTCAAGGTGCAAAGTTTTTAATCATTATCTTTGTCAGCTTCAATTTATAATGCAAAGGTGACTGGTAAAAAAGATCTGCTGCTCAGTCAGGTCACTTCCTTTCCATTTCTTTTCAATTTGTAGTTGGCTGCTAGAGCAAAAATGACTATTTTTAGAAGCTTGGGGTGAAAATAAAAATTCACCACGACAGTATGATACTTCTGAATCACAACTTTTTGCTATTCCAGGATGGTTCATTTAGCTCTTGTGATGAGAAAGGGAAAAGGATGCCAGGGACCACTGGAGTGGGAAGCCTCCTTCATCTCGTGGAAACAGGCTTCTGCAATGCATGGTAGGTGTTGCTTTCTGCAAGAAGGTAAAAAGTCACCTAACTGGAGAGATGAACTAAACCCTGGCCTGCAAAAACATGATCTCTGGTGTCTTCAAGCCTGAGCTCTGAAGGGAGGGATGTAAGCTTGAGCCTTCACAGCTGATTTCAGCAGGTTCATCCACATCCTACCCGTCAGAAATTCAAGGTCTAAAATGTCTGCTTTATTTATTTTAAAGTCTGCTTTATTTTATTTTTAATTCTGGCTTTGAATAAGGGTTTTCTTGCTTTTCAAGGGCATAATAACCTGTAACCCCAATATGGTGAAAGCTGCACTTACCTCTTTCTAGAGGACACAAAAAGACTGAAGGGACCTAAAAACACATGAGGCAACAAGACCTATGAAAGTGAAAAGATGCACACAACAGAGTATTGCAAATCTCATTTTCTTTAACTGGAAAAACCCCACATCTGTTTAGGAGCCAGAAGGTGCTGCAGAAATAGTGGAGGATTAGATTTCAAGAATAGGGGGTTTTACAAATTTTCAGTAACATTCAGCAGGCACTTTTGTGTCATTGGAACAGCCATTGATATGTATGTTCTGTTGAACAGGGCTGGATACAATGAGAAGTACCTCAGATCCAAGGGTGTGCAAACAAGCTGGAGAATTCAAATAGGAAATATGAATTTAGGGTGCAACAGATTAAAATTCCTCAGAAAAAAAAAAAGGATATGAAAAGAATAAGGGGGAAAAGCCAATGTGGCTTCCCAAGGGACTACTCAAAAAAAAATCTGAGGTTAACAAATGAACTGTTTTGGAAATGGAAAACAGAGGTGGCAGCTATGCAAGAACATTTCTCTAAGTTACTGCTAGCAGGAAAAAATGAGAGTTAATAGACATGGTGAGTTAAAGCGAGGCAAAGCAAAGCAATTCAGGGATGAGGAGCAGCATTTACAAGTATTTTAGTGCTCGGGGGCAAATGTGATATAACCTGATAATCACTGAGAGGAGAGTAAGCTGAAACCAAAACTCCACATATTGCAGGTACTCAATATTCCTTTTCAAACTATGTTAGTAGGCACATAGGGGTTTCAGGTGATAATTACAGTTGGTAAAATATCTACTGATTAAAACAGAATAAAGATGACCCAAGCCAAGAGTGCTTAAAAGTCAGCAGACCTAGAAAGGGACCTAGATGATCTTCCTAGGGACCTAGAAAGATCATCTGGTCCAACCCCCCTTGCCAGAGCAGGGTCACCTAGACACCTTGTCAGTGGACCACTTGTGTTAGTATTCATAGCATTCATGACTCTGAACTCACAAAGGTTTCTGGAGCATCCCTGGGGTCCCACACTGAATTTCCACCCAGTTGGCTAGCTGTCTACCATCTTCCATGTGGCCAACAGTGAGAGAGCATCTCCCAGCTCAAAAAAATATATACCTGGGGACCACCTGGAAGAGCAAAACTTGGCATGTATATCCTACAGCCACTAAAGCACCAGCAATATGTTGTCTCTGTGTATCTCATATACTCATTGTTTTGTTAGAAATACATGTCCTGACTTTTCCTTTCTATGTTCTGCAAGTATTCAGCCATGGCAGCACACAGCCAGCCACCCACACACCTGCTCTGAGCTGGAAACTCTTGGGTGAGGTGGCAATCCAGGAGAACAAGGGCTAAATGAGAGGTGGGTAAGACCAGGAGTGCCTTGTCAAGGAGGGTGTGAGGAAGTGTAGGAGGGACAGGGAGATGTGGGGAGGGTGGATTGGGTGCCCAGCTCAGGATGGGTTGGGAGATGCCCCCCAGGGCCCTTAGTTCTGCACCCAGCAGCTGTGTGCTGCATGCTTGGGGTGTCCTGAGCTGGAAGAGACAGAGCTGGATGAAAACAAACTGAAGAACAGCAGTTTGAGTCAGGGCTGAAAGAGAAACCTCTAACAGCCCTGAGGATCTGCTAAACAGCAACTTTTCTGTTATTTCTCCAGTGCCAGCAGGTGCTTGAGGAGCTTAAAAAGCAATCAGCCTGTCCCTGTAGAGCTCTGCAGCCTGCTCAGCCCTCTGCTCTCTGTTCCTTGCTCCAGTGCAGAAACCCCTTGGTGTTGGAGGCAGTGAGGATCAAGACATTTTGCTACTACTGCTAGTTAGGCAGTACTACCCTCCCTGTGTGTCAGGACAGAGAAGCACATACTGTGTGCTAATGGCATTCTGGCCCTGCAATAGTTACTTGCAAGGGTTAAAATGAAACAGCATGGATTATTTTAATTCTGGGTTTCCAGAGCAGTGTTTTTAGAGAAACCATAGTAATCTGTTTTGAACAGAGAACTGTAAAGAATTATTCCATAGCACAACAGAGAGGTGATTACAAAGATTGCTGTATTCAAGTACATTGAAGAAACAACCAAAAAAAACAGTGTTGAGTGGTACCAATCAGGCAGGTGTACCTACTACTTCTGTGTTTATTTAGAGAAGGAAACTAATATTATTAGTACTTTCCAGTGGCAGCAAGACCAGGAAAAATCTAAACCAAGAGTAACCACGTGAACTCCCTCTCCATGATTTCTCTCCATTAAAATAGTAGAATCACTTATATGAGAAGTATTGGCAAAAGCCTCATATACTTCCCAGTCCCACATTAGTGTACCCCTTGTAGTCCTGCTCTCAGTGATTTGTTGACCTGTAGAAAGATCTCTTCCCCTCACATATAGGTGTCTCATTTAGAGAGTGATGTCTCATAGTGTGAGATTCTTTTTTTTCTGTGCAAAACCAGTGCACACCATGTGTAATCAAAATTTTTCCAAATGACAGAATACTTCTTGTACCTCCTTCACAATGGCAAAAGTGATGTACCATATGGCAGTCGTGTTTATTTTTACCATGCCTCCTGCTCACATTTATGAATGGAGGCACAGGTAGTGATATCTTGTTTACTGCTATGCCCCAAGCAGTGTGAACATGGAAAAGACTGATAAACTTTTAATAGTGGGTAGTTCATCTGGCAGTTAGATATGAGTAAATGTTTCAGCTGTACATCTGTTAAGTAAATAGGGTTCCCTTGCAAAATGGTAGTAAATGAGCATGGCATGTGAAGTTTGATGCTCTTTCTGAGAATAATGGAGAAGGGGGTGCCTACAAATGTTTGAAGAGCCAGACAGGGACAGGTGTATACAGAATCACAGAATGTGAGAGGTTGGAAGGGACCTAGAAGATCATCTAGTCCAACCCCCCTGCCAGAGCAGGGGCACCTAGACCAAGTCACACAGAAACAGATCCAGGCGGGGCTGGAATGTCTCCAGAGCAGGAGACTCCANGATCAGCCCCCAGCCTGTACTGATCCATGGGGCTGTTCCTCCCCAGATGAAGGACTCTACACTTGCTCTTGTTCAGTTGCATTAAATTTCTCCCTGCCCAGCTCTCCAGCCTGTCCAGGTCTCTCTGGATGGCAGCACAGCCTGCTGCTGTGTCAGCCACTCCTCCCAGTTTGGTGTCAGCAGCAAACTTGCTGAGGGTTCTCTCTGCCCTCTCATCCAGGTCATTGATGAATATATTGAATAATACTGGAGCCAGCCAGACTGCTGTGTGGCATGCCAAGAAACATGCTGCTTCCCTGTGCTTTTGTTTCAGAATAGCCACTCTGTCCTTGTAGGGGAGCACATGGCAGAAAAAGGATGGAAGCATGCCACAGGGGGGGCACACTGGTGGGGACAGCTGCTCTCTGTCACAGTCTGACCCTGTATCATGTGCAGGTGATGGGTGTACTCAGCTCACATCACTAGGCAGCAAGTGGGCTCTGCTTCTCTGCTGCAGCACTCAGTCAGCTGTGTGAAATGCAGTTCCTGGAACCTGTCAAATGTAACCTTAGGTTTTGTACGTTGCTGGGAGGTTTATGAGGCCATCTGTCTTGAACTGATGACCTAGTACAAAGTGGTTTTATCAAAAAATTAGACAGTATTTCCATTAAAAAAAAAATAATAAAAGAAATTCATACTTCTGGTATGAATTTCTGAGCTCTGCCGTTTATCTGTTCCAGTGAATAATGGAAATAGTTTGATATCTCCTAAGTGGTACTAAGGAAAAATGCCTTTGTCATGAATCAGGAATCGTTTTGAGTCTGTTTCATATGCACGTTGAAAATGCTGTTAGCTGGGTTTTACAAATTACAGATTGTAATTGGACACTTCTATTAGTGTGCTTACATGCTGGCTGACTGTCTGTCTGTCTGTCTCCAGGAGCCAAAGCAAAGCTCATCTTGTCACTGCTGATCTGCCTCACTTAATTACTTATTTCACTTTGATCTGTCCAGGACATCTCTGGGCTCTCCTGCTGCCATCATATCTAAAGGACTTCAGAAGTGTTATGTAGAAGTTAACTAACTCATGAGAGGCAGAGAAATCCAGTTTTTCCCAATAATGATTAAGTCACTGATATGTTTATGTGAAAATAAACGGGATTCAGGTGCTAAATAGTTTCCAGAGCTGGTCTGAGAGGTTTCAGACTACTGGGACTGGCTGACATGCATGTTGAAAAGTATTGCAAGAAACCAGTGTGAGTCTGTAGGTGCTGATGAGCTTTGAAATCTGATATTAAGAAACACATCCAAGGGCCAAGGTTCAACACAGCAAACGTTATCCTATTCTTATTTTACCATTTAAACAGACGTTGTGATTATGTTTGGATTCCACGTTTGGCTCTTCTGGTTGGTTTTATCTTGCATTGTCTTAAAAACTGTCAGCATAGCCAGCAATTAATTCACTCAGCATGAGTGAATTTTACAGTGATTTAAGTATCAACAAGGATTTCTCTGCCAAGGCTCTGGTGGTGTTGGATGCTGTGTAACTCTCTGGGCAAACATGGATGTTGTGGCAAAATGAAAAACTAGAGTCTAAAGGTGAAATTTTGGATTTGTATGGAAGCAGCTAGTAAGTATTTTTCTCTCAGACACGCTGGCTGTTTGTTGAGTATATTTCACACAGGCAGGAACATACTTGTCCTTTGAGAACCATGCATATTTCTGAGTTTACCAGCTTACCTGGTCATGCACTTGCAAAAAGAGATTGATCTACAGATAAATTATTTTCTAGTTACTGTAGTAACATATAGACCAGGAAAGAGGTGACATATTGTATCCTAGCTTAAGAGCACAGGACATGCCTAGGAGAACCTGGAAGATGCCCCAGCTTAGAAATAAAAGTAGCAATAATAATTTAAAAAATTAAATTAAATTTAAAAATCAACGTGATAACATCCTGTGGACAGGATCAAACTATCAAAGACAACCTGGCACGGCACAGCTGCCTCCCAGTCCCCACTGCTGGGCCTCATGGAAGATGCAGGAGTGGTCCCTTGGGAAAGCTGCCTCTCCCAGGCAGGACCAATGCAGCTCAGAGGGATGTAAATGAGGGGTATAGAGATGTCAAAAGGTTAAGGGATTCCTGAGAGCAGCCCAGCTTTCAGCAGACTGGGTATTTATACAAGTAATCAAAAACTCTTGAGCTTGCAAAAGCTACTTTTTAAATTGGTCTCATTAACTTTTTCTTTGTTTGCATGTTTCAACAAATAGTTGTTTTATGCAAAGATGTTAACAGAGGTTCTCTGCTTTGCCATTAGAGATTTATAATTTTGAATATCTGTTACAATATTTTGTGGTTTTCTAGTTCTATTTTTGGCTTAACCTCGGCCAGTCAACTCAGCCTCTGGAGCTAACAGAGGAACTACAGAATATCACTTACCAACCAGAAAAAGCAGTTCTAAACTATACCATTGTGGATTATTTTAGCCAATTCCCATCTCTGAATTCATCAGACTTCTTGGAAGAAAAGCAACTTTATCCTGAAAATAAAAGGTATGTGTCCACAAAGGGCATAAAATCTTTCTAATATAGCCATTTTAATTTCATTTTTATATTTCTAATAAATGTTCACAGAGTAATGGAGGGTGAATTCCTGGATACTTTGAACTATCAATTTCTCAATTTCTTTGTCACCCTTTGCTGCAAGAGGACATCTGCTCCATCCAGGCTCATGCAACCCAGCAGTGCTTGTTGCAAGGGGTCACCAGTCCCCTGTGTGTGGCTCTTCCACTCTGGACCTTGGGGCTGATGCTGCTCTGCCTGTCAGTGGCAGAGGGCCAAGGGCTGGCTGGCTGGGGTCTGTGGGTGTGCACATTGCTCTGTGCTACTGCCTCATCATGCAGGTAGCAGCCACTGTGATTTTTGAGGTGTCAGTGTCAAGAAGTGAGAGAAGTGTGAAGGTAAAGCCAGAGGGTTGGTTGTGTACAGCACCACGTAGCTAAAAAGCCATAGAGAAATATCAGAAATGTGAATTACTAGGTTTTTGTAAACCAGGCATTTAAAGAAGGAAAAATTGGAATCCCCCAAGTGGAAATATTTTAGCCTTCACAATGATCATTTATTACAGGTTGAAATTTGTAAGCCATGTTTCTGACACGGGCTGTTGAAATCTCATCTCCCGTTCCATTGACATCTCCTCACTCTGCTCCCCAGCTTTCCAGCCCTCCTTCTCCAGGATGGTGTCCCTTGATGTTCAGGCAGACCCTGTTGGCAGCGTGGGTAGAAGACACCAGCTGGGGATGCCACTGGCTCCTGGTGCCTCTGTGAGGCAGGAGCTTAGCCAGCCAAGGACTTCTCTGAGATTTGGGAAATACCTGCTTCTTGGTGATTTTGAAAATGACAGAAAGAAGTTCTTTTGCTGAGGCAGCCCTCCAGTTACAACCTCCTGGACACTACATCCCTTCTGGCTTGTGGACTATGCCCATGGGGCATAGGTGATGGCCCAGAAGGCAGCTAATGCCCAGTCAAAATGAGACCTTTTCTTTGGCTGACCAGAGCTCGTTGTGTCCCCTGATGGATTTCCCTTGCCTAGAAAGATCCTGGGTTGGGAAAAGATCAATGTCTAGGGATGCAAACCACTGGAAAGCAATCCTGGTGGCCTCAGGGATGAGCAGGATCCTGCTGAATGCTGCTGCTGCTTGCTGGGAGCCATGAGCAGATAGAAGAGAAAGACCCATCCTGCACTGACCCACCACAGGACCAGCAGACCACAGCTGGGAGGAGGTAAGTGCAGTGCAGAATTTATTCCAATCTCTTCTTTCTTGTCTTGGGGAAGCCTCAGGCACCTAAAGCAGTGTTTTCTGTAAGTTGAATGTGTGTGTAAACAGGAAACCCAATACACCAGATACAACCAACCAACCTCAGTTCTAATTCAAGCAGAATCTCTACTGCACAAAGAATTTTGGAACTATGGAGCTATTTGCAAAGTCAGCAATAAAAAGCAGCTTGTATCAGCTCAAGGGAAGATAGGCAAACTTATGGAAAATGAGGAAACCTGAGAGGTATCCACTGGCTGGATTTATGTGGTTGGAATAGATGCTGAGATATCAATTTGTCTGTATTACTCATTGCCACAAACGTAGGTTTGGGTGGACCATGGCTTCTGTCTTTGACATACCTATGCTAGAGTAAAAAACAATTGCTTCCATAATGCAGGAAGAAACAATAGAATGATAAAAATCTTACTGTATTGGAAAAAAGCTTTCTGTATTAAACTAGTGGTTTGCTGTTCATTTTGGTAGACTTGATCTCGTCTCTGCAACAGAGATTTTTTGGCAGCTCTGGTGATTCCACATTATGTTTGTGTACGTTTTGCCATAGGGTATAACCTCATTTTGTTCCTAGTTTGAACATAAAGGATGGAATAAGTAAATATGAGTGTATTTAAAATATACACACACATATATGTATGTGTTTAGCAGGAGGCATTTTTGAAACCAGATGATAGCAGATGGTTCTGTGACACTGTGAGCATCCTACAGCCTACCAACAGCAAATTCCTGGTGTGAATAAGCTCAAAGATTTTTAAAGGGAATTTTTGGAGCTGTGGCTTGCTGTTTTCTGGTATATTCTATATATAATTCTCTGGTTAGATTTCTTTTTGTTTGTTAGGGTTTTTTTTGCTGTTAGGTTTTGGTTTTGTGGTGGTTTGTTTTTTGTGTTTTTTTTGGTCTGATTGCAGATAAAGCCCTGTGCACACAAGATAGCCTGGACCTCCACGCAGAGAACCAAAGGCACTGACTGGTGCATACTCTGAATTTTGAGGCAAAATATTATAAAGATAACAAGAAGTGTTTCTTGGGATGACTGGGCAGGAGATTTGGAGAGTTCTCACTGACATATTAAAGCAAACAACGTTTGGAGGGCTGCTTACAACTACAAAAGTAAGGGCTATGCATTCAACACAGACCTTGGGTTTTATTCTTTTCTGTTAACCAGTTATTATGTTTTTAAGATAGAGATTATGAATTCATTTTGACTGATTTCTGAACATTGCAATACATGGGGTTTTTTTCTGTCCAAGACAATAAAATGTATTACAAGAGCCTTTTTAATGAAAGAGAAAGCAAGGCCTTCACGTCCTGCAACATCTGCTGCAAACATAATCTAAATTGAAAACGTATGCTGCTCTTGTGGGGAGGGAGAGGTCTTCCAGTGACAGGAAGTATCCCAAAAAGTTAATACTGAAATCAGGAAAAAAATCATGCATGACAGGAGGAGAATGAATACATAACCTTTCTTTCTTTTTATAATTTTTGGGGGGGAGTGGGATGGGGGATGATGGGGAGTGGGGTGTTGCTGGCCAAAGACAAGAGAGGGCTGGGGGAATTGGGGAAGCAGGATTATCTGTGTATTGACAGAACTGTTTATATGCTTCTGGCAAAAATAAATCCCAGCATATATTCCCTCTAGCTTTTTCTTATTTATAAAGATGGAAAGCCTAAGCTGTTGCCAAGATGCATTATCCCTCAACTTGAGTCAGACAGTTTAACTTGCTTATTGACTCAGTGAATACTGTGTGTTTTATGAGGACAGAAGGGAAAAGAGATGTTTACTCTTGTAACCTTACCCTGTTTATTAGTGTGTACAGTTACCACCACTACCAAAAATGAGACTGCCCTAATTTTTGCCATAGCAGAATTAGGCAAATAAATAAAGCACATATACTGAAAAAAATTTGAAATTGCCCTGTGAAGAGGTGGGATGGTTCTGTGATGAGATGCACAGCATTTCTGACACACTTCTGGTTTTGATGTGTCCTGTGGTTTATCTTCATCTTTGCAGGTAGGAAGAGCAATGGTTAGCTTGACTGTACCTGTGCTGAGCTTGAAAATGTTTCTCATGTGCTTTATGAGCCCAAGCATCTCTAAGTACTTCCAATCTCCTCATAAATACACCTTTGTATTCTGCCTAATATATAAACATCACGACCCATGTCTGAGAATGTTGGGAATTTTATTAGGTTCATAAAGTTTTAGTTGCGGTCTAGCCCAATGGTCCAAAATAAATAAACACAAAGAGCAAAAAGAGTAACAATTTTGTACCTATTTCTTCTCTCCTGTGAGAGTTTCCCCGGTACTTTCTTGCTGCAGTCTTTCTGTGGCTTGCTGTCAAAGTACCTGCAAGTCAAAAAACAAGAGGCACACACAGAGAGGAAAGCTGGAAAAAGTAAATGAAATGGGTCTATTTGTGCCTTTCACTGATTCCATCAGTCTCTTTACACCTTAAGGACTAAAGAAAAAAATGTGAGTAACTGTGAAGGGTTTGTGAATAGCCATGGTCCCTCTCTTGCTGCTCTGAGGAAAGCTGTCTGCTTGGGACATATTCTTAAACCCTATGGATGGAGTATATAACAACCAGCATGGCAGGATGGAAAGCTGTGGGACCTCACTCTTGCACCAAGGTCTTCAGTCTGGGCTGGCCCTTTCTCTGGCTCTAGACAGAGCTGTGGATGCTCCTCCCTTAGCACAGAGCTTGCTTTGCCTGCAGCATCCACCGTGTGTCATGCTTAAGGTGGATGCAATGGTACAAAAAAGCAGCCATCAGTGATGCCAACATTTTCATAGAATCATGGAATGTTTAGGGCTGGAAGGGACCTCCAAAGGGCATCTGGTGCAGCCCCCTGCAGGGAGCAGGGACACCCTCAACTAGACCAGGCTGCTCAGAGCCTTGGCCAACCTCACCTGCAATAGCTCCAGGGATGGGGCCTCAACCACCTCCCTGGGCACCCTGTGCCACTGATCCACCACCCTCAAGGGAAACAACTTCTTCTTGAGATCCAGTCTAAATCTACTCTCATTTAAACCCATTACCCCTCATCCTTTCACTGCAGGCCCTTGGAAACAGCCCCTCTGCAGCCTTCCTGGAGCCCCTTCAGGCACTGGCAGGTGCTCTAAGGTCTCCCCAGAGCCTTCTCTTCTCCAGGCTGAACAACCCCAGCTCCCTCAGCCTGTCCCCACAGCAGAGCTGTTCCAGCCTCTGAGCATCTTTGTGGCCTCCTCTGGCCCTGCTCCATCAGCTCCATGTCCCTCCTGAGCTGAGGGCTCCAGAGCTGGCTGCAATACTCCAGGGGAGGTCTGCCCAGAGCAGAGGGACAGAATCACCTCTCTCAATCTACTTGAGCTATGGGTGTATGGTCTTTGCTTCAGGGTGCTATACTCCATGGATATTTCAGGCTACTCTCACTCAGCAGAGCCACCATGCTCAGGACATACAGGCTGCATAGGACAGATGCTTTTGTTCCTGCTGTCTTTGTGGAAAGGTGTTGGAAAGGTGTTGTGTTACCATGAGAATGGTCTGAGTGCCATGAAGCCATTCTGTCCTTTACAAAATTATTCTGTTTTGAGCCTTCAGTCTGTCACAAATATAGAGCACAGCTTACTTTTTAAATCTGAGGGATCAGCCAACCAAGGCTTGCACAGGAATCAGGCTGATGGCTTTAGGGCAGTTACAGAGCTAAATATACTAATTTCTGTACATCTACTGCAGGAGCACTAGAGCCAGAGACACCACTTTTGCAGGGGGAATTTGGAGCTAAAGTTTTAAAGATCAAGCCCCCAAAAGCTTTATGTTTGTTTATATGCACCACACTCATTCTGTTTCTGTGTGACTTGGTCTAGGTGCCCCTGCTCTGGCAGGGGGGTTGGACTAGATGATCTTCTAGCTCCCTTCCAGCCCCTGACATTCTGTGATTCTGTGGTTGTGTTTCAAGGCTACTGGAAAATCATTTCTGGAATGTAGCAAATGGCACAATGCAAGTTACAGATCCCATTGCTAGTTCACTACAAAGCTTACACTGCATTTTGAGGGGGGGATAGAGGCAGCTTTATATTGTCCAAGAATTTTTACGAAGGAAATTATTTTCTTTGAGCATATAACTGTAACTGAGCTACAGTTACACACCAAATAATCTGTGCTATTTTTTTTTTTCCTTAGTCACAGCTACACAGATAACACGTTTAGTTGGAAGTTTTTCAGCAAATCAAAAGTTTATTGGAAGCTCCCCCACAGCTTTCAGGGTCTAAGTTACCCAGGCTCTTGAAATGTTTTGTATTTGACAACTTCTGCAAGCTGAAAGATGAGTTTCTGTCAGGTATGGCCAGAGAGAAGAGCTACCATGGAGCAGGTGCATCTACAGGAAAGCAAGGGGATGTTTTCATTTGGCCTGAGGAAATATGAGTTTCCCCATCCTGTTGCCAACCCCAAGAGTTGCCAACTCTTCTGGAGAAATGTGGTTTGTACCAGACTAGTTTATGGACCTTCTCTAAGAGAGGGATGGATGGATGGATGGATGGATGGATGGATGGATGGATGGATACAGAACCCAGGTGAAGGTAGGTGTCTTCCTTCAACAGGATGTAGATGTTGGTGAGACCTTAAGCACTCCTCACTGCTGTGCACTGGCTGATTTCCACTGTCTCTTGCTTGTCCTGCCAGTTCCCAGCACCCAGATTTGCATGAAAGGGAGACTGTCTGCCCTGGATGCAGGATGAGGGCAGTCAGTCTATGCCCTTTAGGGCACCTTCAGGCATGGGAGATGATCAAAGGCATGCTTGCTTCACCTTGGTTCCCAGAAAGGGAAGGCAGCCAGTGCCAAACCCCCAAGACAGTCCCCTTGCCCCCATGCAGCTGGTCACTATCAGGCCAGATGTCCCTGTGGGTTGGCAAGGCTCTGGCTGTGAGCTTGTAACCATTTCTAAAACCTTCTGGTTCTCTCACCCTCCCCCCCTGCCCTTTTTTTTCTCTTGCAAGTGCAAAAGCCCAAGATGACTAACGTTCCTTCCAAGGCAGTGACCACAAAACAGAGAATCAAACCCACAGAAATGTGTTCCTTTAACAATTACTCAATTTCATCAAGCTTTGCTTATACCAAGGTGACATGGCCAAACCCACTGATGGTTCAGCTATGTGGCCTGAGAAATGTGACTGCTTTAACAAAGCTACCCTCAGATGTAGAGCAGTGATTTTCGTCTTTAAAATACCACATTGCTTCTCCATTCCCAGACTGTCAGCATCCCTTCTCACTGGCCCTTCTGCCTGTCTCCCTGGAAATTAGGCATATGTTGCCAGGCTCCCTATGGCTAGATGAGCTAAATATTCACCCCGTAATATCTTAGAGATGTGGGAGAACTCCTCCTTTGCTCTCCCTTTTCCAGAAACCTAACTAAAACTTGCTATTGTGCGAGTTCCTTTTTTCTTTTATTAATAACTGTATTTCATTTCATCAAGAGTTGCAGGCGGCTGCCCAACACTTGTACTCTCATAAAGGGAAAACAATGCAAAGAGAGGGTGTTCCTGGAGGGAGATCATGCCCTTCCTCAGCTGCTCACACATGCAAGACAGATTTTTTTCAAGCCCAACAGCCTGTTGGGAACGTGATTGCTGCTCATGCTCTTGGAAACACCCCTCTCTGCCTTGCAAGTATTTGGACATGGCTTCCAGTATTGCCAGAGTAGTTAGGGACTGCTGTCAAAATAGTTTTTTGAGCGCTGGCATTTCACTTGAATGAGGATATCAGCAGTGTGTGGTATGGCCCAGGGTGGGACACACTCAGGGTGGGACACACTTATGTACCCCCATGGGGTAATGAAGTTTGAGGAGAAGAGCCAGTTTCTTCACGACTGAAGCAGAACAGTTTCTGATGGAGGAAGAGGAACTTGCACAGAAAGTGAGCAGGATTTGGCAGAGCAGTTTTGTTGTTCTGATTTTGGCAGTTTAGCAAAACCTAACTTGGTAGTCCAGTAGAAAGCTAAGGAGTTTGGTACTTGCTCAACATCCATGTCCTTGGGGTATCTTTCTTATTGAATGACATTTTAGAGCATACAGCTTATGCAACGACTGGGAGGGGTAACACTGAGGTTATTAGCAACTGCTGAAAGGCTCAGACATAAATAATGTCTGGCCACAGAAACCAGAAAGTTCCACAAACTCTGCAGATCAGTGGAGGTCACCAGGGTCTGTGGATGTGTGCCATGGGGACCAAAGACCATATAGGGAGGGTCAAGAAAGGTGTAAGATGCTTGGCACATGCTCTTCCTGTGGGTGTGCTGGTGCTGAATGCCTGGAAGCACTGTGGGTGCACAGTTTGGGTACTTCAGTGCAGTACTCAGGGTCAGCATACATCTGATGTTATCTGTGTTTTCAGTTTTATCCTTACTCCCAGAAAATCTTGGAAATAATTGGCTCATCCAGTGGTCCATAACAAAAGTGGTGTTCTGGCTTCACAGAGGTGTCTCTGTAAAGCAGCAACTGAAATAAATGTCTACAGTTGAGTCCTATTTCAAAATGTGCCATAAAAAACACCAACTAAGCTGTGCATAAGGAGCAGTTTGGGTGACAGTGTGTTTTTTGCCTTTGAATGCTTTAGATCAGCTGTTAGATCTATGGGAAGGAACTCTTATGTCCTGAAAGAAGTTACCCATACTGTATGTAACAAGGACCAGATGATGGATTTGTGTTGAAAGTAATGGACTGAGATGCAGGAGGAAAGGTTCAGCTGCTGACCAGCTGCTGACACAGGCTTCCTTTGTGCCTTAGTTCTCCACCTATGAAACAAGGAAGCAGTATGCAGGGGAATGTAGGGATAAACATATCCTTATAACTTAAGACTTTAGTGTTTTGGTAAAGCAAGCAAAGGTATTATTACAGTTCTAATGATAAAACCTGTCCAAACAGCACACAGATGCTCGGGGACAGCATTTTTAGTGTAAGTAGAATTTTTTCTGTAGGTAAAACAGGCACCATCAATAGCAGTCTTGTCACTAACTCATCATGGTGAAAGCAGAGGTGCAGTGTATCACAGAAGAAACATGTCAAGACTCTTTCATTGGCAGAATATTTTTATTTAGTGATTAGAATCATCAAACTATAGAAAAAACCAGACTGGAATGGATGTTTGGAGATCATCTGGTCCAACCTTATGCTGAAAGCAGAGCTGATTTCTCAGATAGATAGAAGTTTTTAAAGCCAGGCTGGATGGGGCTCTGAGCAACCTAATCTAGTGGGAGGTGTTCCTGCTCTTGGCAGGGGGGTTGGAACTGGATGATCTTTAAGGTCTCTTCCAACCCTAACAATTCTATGATTCTATGAGATTACCCAAGACCTGCAAGAAGAATCCAATTCCTTCTTCCAAGAGAGAGGTAAGAAAAGCCCTATTTCCTGATTACTGGAGAATCCCAGGTATGAGTTGGACACTTCACTTTTTAGATATTTAAAGTTCAGGTAGATCTGCACATACCTGGAGATGAAGACTTTTGCTTTCCAGAGCTTGACCTGCTCTAGTGTGGAGAAATTCCTGACACAGGAATTCCTGACACACTCTCTGCTCATTTTTCAAACATTTGGTGAAGTTTTTCTTTGTGAACTTTTAATGATATTTCAATCATAAGACTTAATATCAGCGTGCTTTGAGGCTTGGAGTTCTGGGGTTCCTTTTTTGGGGTTGTTGCTTTTCATTGTGACATTTGGCCATAAAACTTACCTGATTTTGCTGTTAACACTGACAATGGGAAACAAAATAGATCATTTTCTCTGTGAGGTATCATAAAGCATAGACCTGTCACTCTGTTATAAACCTCTGAATGACTTTTTCTGTTAGGACAGCGTGTAGTGTGAGATAACATAGGAGATAGGATATAATAACCATTACAGAGAGGGTAGGGTCAGAGTAAAAGTAGTAGTAGGAAAGTAGTTTTGAGTGGCTATTACTGGCACCGTGGTTCAACCTAGATCTAGCAGGCTGAACAGAAATTACAGGATCAGAAAACATGGATGTAATGAGACTATGAGCAAAATTTTGGTGGAATGAATGTGAACATTAAGTAGCCAATAAATCTTAATTTTATTTTATTTTGAATATGAGCAGACAGTTATGATCATTTCCAATAGCCTTCTACAGATGAAGATATTCTATATTGTTGGATATGGTAAAAGATGGGTATGGCCTTTTGGAGGTGTTCCTCTGTTCTGGGATTCCTCTTCTTTTATCCTTGTCTTGTACTTTTCATCAGTCTTTCAAGGCAACTTTTTATGATGTGGGCAAAGGATGGCGTGCAATCAGAGACAGAGATTGTTGGTGATTTCTCCTGAATTTTAAGGGAACGGTGTATAGAATCACTTAAAGGTCTACAAAGAGAAGCTCACTTTAACATCAATACAAAGTAATTCTGATAATTCATTGTCAAACAGCATCAATTCCTGTTTCTGTGGGCATCAGCCATTAGCAAGTCTCTGGATGCTACTTAAACTGAAACAGCACAGGGGAAAGTTTCTTGTGTCATTTTCATTGGCCTTCAATCACCAGTTACAAGAGTGTTACTTTCTGGTCATTAATTTTGTTATGTATAAGGCTATCAGATATTTTTTTACTTGGTGGCTAATGCTTTCTGATAAAGTTTTCAGACAGCTGGGTTGTTTGGGTCTGGAGGAGCTAATGGAGCAGAGAAGGCACCCATTTGTGGAGAAATCTGTGAGAGATATGGCCTGCATATGAAGAGGACAAGCTACTGGCACAAAAACTGGAATATTATGGATAGCTATATAAAATACCAGATGTGGTGAAGTGGGATGACAAAATAGCCAAGAAGATCTCAGTGGGAAGCTTTTGGCATGTCAATATTAATGATCGAGCAAGACACCACGAGAAAGGAGAACTTTTTCCAGGAGTCAAAAACCAGGGATGTGGTTGCTGAAAGCAAGAATTCCAGGAGAGGAAAGGAGGAGACAAAATGTCAGATGCATTGCTGGAAAGCTTAAGCCTTAAAACATTTGAGTAAGGGCATTCCAGTTTAGAAATCATTATGTTAAGGATAATAGACTAAACAAGAGAATCCTGAGGTAATCATGTTGCTCCATTTCATACTACTATCATAATGCAGCAGTGCCTGGGTAAAGAGGCTGCACGTGAGGATCTGGTGTGCCTGACTTACAGGAGTGAGGGTGCCAGAGCTCTGGAACAGGCTGCCCAGGGGGGTTGTGGAGTCTCCATCTCTGGAGACACTTAAGACCTGCCTGGATCTGTTCCTGGGTGACTTGGTCTAGGTGATCCTGCTCAGGCAGAGGGGTTGGACTAGATGATCTTCTAGGTCCCTTCCAGCCCCTAATATCTGTGTTTCTTCCAGTGTCTTCTTCCAGTGGCAGACCACTGACAGACACCTTGGCTTATTCCCATTTCTCACTAATGAGGTACCATAGGGATATTTTTGCTGGGATATCCACGTTGGCTATGAAATGCTGCTTCTTTCTGGAATGAGAGTCCAGTTATTATCGGTATGTTTCTAACGTACTTAAGGCAGTCACTCTTCCCAGTGTTGCAGCTCCACATTTTTGGTAGTAGCCAGTCAGATGTGTTTTAATTATAAATCAGACGTTGGTTTTAAGGCTTGCAGACCTTCCTCATAAAGCTTTAATTTCCTCAGCCATTTGCAATATTCATACATCTGTCACACTCACAAGGTATCTAGACAGGGTACCACCAACTACCAAGGCTGTGCCAGGCACAATATTGTATTATGTCTGCGGATTGTACCTAATTAAGCCCTAAGTAGGGCTTGACAAGTCACTGGCACACGATCTAAGTCTTTCCTATTTATCAGGGGTACAAGTGGTTTGTGGTCAGTCAAAAATTGAAATGACTCTCTGGAAGAGCTTTTTAATACATTTTTCACATGTTTCTCTCACAATGAGACACTTCTCAGTCTGCAGAGAGTGATTTATATCATCAGTGCAAATCCGAGGTCAGTGTGTGTGGCCTCCCCACTGGTCTGAGCTGGCTGCACTAATTCACTGCACTAACCTGCAGCAGTGATGAGGATGTGATTGTGTATGGAATGGGAGCACTGGTGTGCTTCAGGTAGAGCTTCCACTCAGTTGGAAAACATATTCTTGTATTGTGTTCCAATATCAGGTGCTTTCATTTTCCAGGAGTTCATTCCAAATACATATTTGCCATTCATAACCCAGCATTCCTTTCACTTTGACATGGATTTAGGAGTTTGTATTAATTTATTACTTTCTTAGGCCAATTTACCTTTGTTCAGCCTGCCCTTATGCCTGGTTTTCATGCGTGTTGTCACAATAGTTCAGCTAGTTTTGATGTAGCCCAACGTTTATTGTGTTTTAGACCCGAATACCAAATGTCTCTGGAAATCTAGACCGGCTTTTATCATGTTTCTCTTCTTAATGACAATGTCCCAGGACTTTGTCTGTACAAGCAACTATCCCTTTCCAGGTGCTGCAGTAGCCTTGTCATTTCCTTTGGAATATATTGGGTGCAGCAGCGATGCCAAAAGGAAGTCTGCGGAGAGATTACCATCCAAAAGGCATAATAAAAGTAGTTAACTTGGCACCATCTGGGTGGAGAAGCATTTGCCAAAAATCATTTGCGGCATCTAAAAGGGGAAAAAAAACTTGGGCATTTGCCTTGGAAAGATGTTGTCCACGGTGGACAGGACAGTGCTTCTCTCAAACACTTTGTTTCGCCGATTTAGGTCAGAGGATCTGCTGATGCATCCATTTTTGTGAAGGACTTACAAGTGCTAGTAAACACCATCCAGAGGGCTTGGCTCTTTCTTCTGTTACACCAACAGGGCTTGGAGTGCCTGCTCTTGCTGAACTGAACGTGCTGTGACTCTCTAGACACTGTAAGGAGATGTTTTGTATTGTGGAGTGGGGTCATGGGCTTCTTTCCAGTGCTTTTGTGTTTCTTCAGGCTGATAGAGCAGCACCATTGGCTCATCTTACTGAACAGGTCGTTTTCAAACCCCTGGGAAGAAACGTGGTGCTCCAATTGTCCTGTAACATTGTGAATTACTACAGGTCTTATTGGTCTATGTGCTCAGTCATTACTGCAAGTGACCCAGCTGCTTTTTATTTGGTTTTGACCTGTTCTTTCCCACTTCTTATTTCTGATTTCTGTCCCATGCTTCTTCTCAAGGACCTGCTTCTTGTTTCTCCTTTGCCTTCAGACCCAGGAGACTGCTTTCTACATATTTATTTTCCTGCTTCAACCTCTAAAAATCAGAATCTTACTCGGCTTTTATTGCCCTACCTACTTCCCCCCATTTCTGCTGGAGTGGATATCACCAGTGTGGTTTCAAGGCCTCTGTTGACTGAAGCTATCCTGTGTCCCCTCCGAGGTGTCCCTCTTCCATTAGAAATCTATCCCACTGTAGCAAAAAATGGACTTGTGAGGTCTCACAGGGACTTTTCATCACTGTCAGCTAATAGTTAGCCAGGGCACGAGGCCCTCCAGTGCTTGTGTATTTTTCCATTATTTTCCCTGGCAAGGAATTAATTCATGTGGCAAAAAATTACTGTAAAATTTCTTCCATTTTCTCCTGTCAATTTACCCTGTGCAGGAAGGTGGGTAAGTTGTGATCGTGCACACTTCCAGCTGAAACTTCACACACAATTATATTGCCAAAAGCCGACATAACAAAAATGTGGAATTTTAGAAAATGAGACTTGATATTGATTGCCCTGAATTTTACCTGGGGACTGGTTTTGAGAAATCTTCAAACTCCTTTAAAAAAAAAAAATCAGGCCTCAGTCTCATTTTAAAGCACTTAGAATTGGAATATAATTCCATGAACTGTTGACTTAAGCAGCTGCTGTAGTACAAAAGGCACAAACTTGTTTGACCCTCAGAACTGAAATTTTCTTCTACCTCCAAGTTCCAGATCCACATCCTGCCCTCTTTCTTCATATCCCTCTGTTAAGTACTTCCAGTTGGACTTCTCAGTGAATAAGGGAGGTAGAAGTTGACCATATCCAAGCATGTGTAGGTTCCTTTCCATATCCATGGTCAGGATTTACATGGCCCAGTATATACGTGAATATTCTTGTTAATTCTACCTGTGTGACCCTACAAACTGAGATGCTTTTGTTGCTGGAACCAAGAGGGAGACAGATTAAATTACTGGAGCCAAGTAGAAAGTTTAAAATATGGGAGTAATACATATAGGAATATGGTACTAGAAAACACAGGGAAACCTTAGCTAGGAGACACTGACATCTCTTATACTTATTTTTCTTCTTTTTTTTTTTTTTTTAATGTGACAAAAAGGAAGGAAAAGGGTGTAGTGTCCTTATTGCTAAAACTCATGCCCCTTGTAAATCACAGGTTTCTCTACACCACAATAAGCAACTCTGAGTGCAATGTGCTGTCAGTAATTTAAAAATTAGCCTAAGAGAAGTGTATACTTTTAATGTTTTATACATTTCCAAAAACATTTTATTGTGCCTGTACTGTACAATAAAAATTGAAAATTAAAAGGAATTATTGGGATAATATTTTCTTCCTTGCTTTATCTTCCTCACTTTCTTGCTTTCTTTTTCACTTCCTTTCTCCCTCTTTCCTTCCATCCTTCTGTCCCTTCTCTCTTTGGTCTTTCCTCCATAAATGAGACTGAAGATGCCTTTTCACTCTTGTTATTCTATGGACTGAATCCATTCACGTGGACAGGCAGCTCGATGTTTGACCAACATGGTCACTTGAAAACCAACAAAATTTGACCATCTACCTGAGTCCTACAGAACACATATATGTTAGACATACAGCCATGGATGACTAGGGTTGTCATTTGAGATTGTTGCCCAGGTACCTCTACCTGGCCTTCCCTGGGGCTTTTAATGGAAAGACCTAAGGGAAATGGCTTTGCTGGAAATCACAGAAATCATAGAAATGTCTGGGTTGAAAGAGACCTCTAGAGCTCATCCAGTCCAACCCTGCTGAGAACAGGGACATCTGCACCTAGAGCAGGGTGCTCAGAGCCTCCTCAACCCCACCTGGGATGTCTCCAGGGATGGGGCCTCCACCACCTCCCTGGGAAACCTCTCGTGCGAAAGAACTTCTTCCTTAGTTCTTATCTAAATCTTGGTGCTATCCTTCAGACCAGGGGCTCTGGGTGGCTCTGAGCCCCTCTGCCCCTGTGCCTTCAGGCCTTGCCCTTCCCCTCACACCAGCTCGTTCTCCATGACCCCAGCACAGCTCCACTGGAACTGATCATCAGGGCCTTCCGAGATGGTGCTGCTGGTGGCCCCACATCATCAAAGACACTGTTGAACACGTAGGGTGGGATGTACGTGGTTTACTTGGCAAGGCAGCTTGAGGAAGAAAAGTTGTGTGTTCATGAAACCTCAAATGTGGATGGCCTCAACTGAATGCTGTTAGACAAGGGCTAAGAAAGATTGTTACTGTTCAATATGCTTTTTATTTTTACCAAACTGCATCAGTGTTAAAAATCTTTGAATGTGTGGGTGATCCTCTTGGTAGACTGTAGTCACACCGTGACTTTTCACATCAACAACATGCAGCGTGATGCTCTCAGAAACCCTCTGGGGATCAGAGGTGAGATGACTTTGCCCTTCGATCCCCTTTTGATTAGTATTTATGACTCAAATGAGGGGTGCTTTTGAAACAAAGTACTTGGGTCTCATTTTGTCACAGTGACAGTTAATCTCAGTATCGATAGCTGTCTAGGCATTTGTATTTGCCATATGTTTTTCTCTTTAGCACTAATGTTAAAGTTTTGAGGGGTCACTGAATTTCACACACATGCTTTTTCACTTAGCTATGTCTTTGACTATTAGAGGTCAGGACGTGTTTCTAAATCCTAAAATAATTTAAAGAGGTACACGTAGGTTCAGATGTTTATCTTTAAATATTTGGAACCATAGTAATGACAATAAAACCCAGCAGATTTTATTTTTTTTTCCCCACGATGCTTTTCTAGTTAATGACTGGCTTTGCAGGAACCACAGTCCTCAGCCCTCTAAGGGCTGGGAAAAACCCTGTGCAGTTGGAGGTTTTCACCAAGAGGTGGTGCTCACAATTACCGTAGTCAGAATAACATCCTTGTAAAAGCTCTCTAATCCATTCGCCACCGAAATGAAAGGTTTTATGTGGGCATGTGCACTTATGCAGTACTACAGCATCCTTCTATTTATGAGCTGTGTAATTGTATGTTTAGTCCTTTTTCGGCCGCACTATAATGTGTAATTATAACCTTGGTAAGTGTAATACCATTAAAGTTGTACTAAGTGGTGTGCACAGCAGAGCAATGATAGGGTGATGACAGAGTGACATGCTATAACCAGCACGTCATAATAAGAAGAATCTTGTTGTTCCTCCTATTAAAAAGGTTGTTCTCTGTACCAGCTAACTGCTGGTTCCCCAGGAGGAGGAAAATTGTGCTAAGTCTCCCAATCCTCAATAGACAAGAGGATGCACCAGTCAGAAGGCTGTAGCAGCCAGTCACTCCAGTGCAGAAAAAAGCCTTTCTCATGAGCCAGTCTGGGGCTTGTTGGCTGCTGCAGGTGTGTGTAACTGACCCTCTCTTTCCCCCCTCTGTTTCCCCAAAGGCAGGGGAAATGAAACAGTGGGTGCTCACTGGTGCAGGAGGCAGCAGAGAGTGATGTGGTGGGTGCAGTGGAGGACCCAGTGTCATGGAGGGGCAGCCCAGTGTCATGGAGCTGATGGCTGCAGTGAAGTGGCATCAGCCTCACCAGGGAGCTTTCCCTTCTAGAAAAGAAAAACTTTTGCTAGACTTTTTTAATAGTGCTTCTAGCAAGCTCATCTTTCTGCTGGGGAGTTTCCACTCCTCTGGTACCTGTGAGATGCTGTTGGCCACACTGGAAGTGTGTGCTAATTAGCATCAGTAAGGAAATTAAAAATCTCACTGTGGGTATGTGGCATAAACTAGACTGTAAATTGAATTAAATGCTCCAAAAATCTGGCCAGAGAAAAGAGCCTTTCACTGATGAAATCACATCTTTGTAAGCTCTTTTACATAGGATTGCAGAAGAGAGCTTTAAAATGGTCCTCACAGCATTTTTAATGGAGGCAAGTCCCAGGCACAGCTCAGGAGAGCTGGTCCAGTGGTCCTGTTTTTGCTTTGGCAGGAGAACATCACTAATCTGCAAGCTGTTGACAGTCTTCTCAGTGATGTTTTTTTTCCATGTTTGTGTTTTGTATTTTCTGGCTGAGTTAACCTGGTATCCTGTAAACTTTCTCATTGTGCTTTGTACTCATTGCAATGACATCTACTGTGGAAGGGAGAGAGAAAGCTTATTAACCACAGGCTCGCCTCCTGCTGACTGCAGTCAGAGACAGCCTGGGACAACACTTCCAGCAGATGTTTCTGCTTTATAGATCAATGGAAACTTTACAGAGATATTTCCCTCTTCAGTCCAAAAGCAAATGCCAGCAAGTCTGAGATCCAGTAACTTCGTGCTGGACACCAAGAATTTTATTTGGTTTGTTATATTTTTTTATACACGCACAAACCAGCTACCAGAAAGATGTCTTTAACATAGCTTTAAATGGCATTTCTTATGGGATTAAAACTGCTATCCACTTGTGGAGAGTGATCTTGCTGTCTTTGCCTGCACGTGAAGTGTCAACATAGGCTAAAGCCCAGCAAAAATGGGCACATAGAAGACAGACCATCAGCCATCATCATGGGTTGGTATTTTCTGGTTCTGAGTCTCCATGGACTCGATGGATCTAATCTGTATTTCAAAGGATAAAAGAGAAATGTGTTATTATATCCAAACAAAGGGGGGAAATTAATTCTCTCTTCTAGATTTTTATTTGATATACAAATACTCTTCATAAGAAAAAAACCCTCTGCTGTTCCCAGGGCAAGTTTGTCATGCTCCTTTCAGATGTGGTAGTAGGTGGTGGAATGTTCTTTCCAGCTATTACAAGTCTCCAATAGATGAAGGCATGAAACCTTTGACACTCAAATACTATAGTTAAAAGCTTCTTCTCTGCTACAGCATGGTGACATTTTTATGACCATCTCTGAGACATCACCTCATGCTTTTAGGAGGACTCTACCAATACCACTCATGGAAGAGTCCAAGGGCTTCTCAGTTTTTTTACTGACTGTCTTAGCAGCTCAGAGATGAACCTCCTCAATACAATTCTCTGATGATTATTACCTTTTAATGAAGCCAGCATCTCATGGTCCTAGCTGCACTGACACACTTTCAGGCTCTCGGGTCAAGTAGCTGGATTAAGGATAAATTTCCTTTTCTCAGTGCAGTATTTTGGGGTGTGCTTGTCCTTTTTGAACTCATCTCTGCTGGCATATCTACAGTGTGAAGATCTTAGTCCTGCTAAACTCTCTGGCCATACCTAGAGTATGATGGTGTTAGTTGTGATACCTCTCTGGCAATTTTGCTGTGTTAATTTTTCTCTTAGATATGTTATTTCTATTAGATGTGAAATGTATTTTTTCAGGGTTTTTTCAGTCTTGTGCAGAACCTCTACTCCTGCTATTTTCCTGCTGATCAGGACTTTGTCTGTATAAACCTTTGCATACTTTACATCACAAAAAACATAATGCATTCATTCAAATCATCAAAGCCTTTGGACTTCCAATCCCCAAAGGGAAGAGGTGTCTTTTCCTTCGTCAGGTGAGCACAAATGTGTGCTCCATTTGTCTAGTGGTACCTGCCAAAACCTTGTATCAAGCACAGTAAAAACATTTAGCATGAACTGTGTCCCCTCAGAGGGGAAAATTCCTTTTTTTTCTGTGTTACATTATTTCAATAATGTACATAAATGAAGCTTTTAAAGGTTTGGCTGCATTTCTCCCATTCTGCCAAGACTGTGCACTCACAGCTTCTTCTGTTCTCTCTCTGCTTCCTTGCTTCTCCTTCCTCAATTTGTAAAGACCTGCATTTTAGCCATTAACACCCTGCTTCCTGTGGTTTTCCTTGTTATGTTGATATTACTCTTTCTGGCACTAGTCTAGTCTAAAGGTCGAATACTCCAAGAAAAGTTTATGATGGAGCTGATTGTCTTTTTCCAAATGCCACCTGTCTGTGTTCTGTTATACACCACTGTGAAATTATCTTCATGTACAATTCCTCCTGGATTCAGGCTCTGTGCATCTTGCTGACCTGGATGTCTTCAAATGGGGTCTGGGGCTCTCTGGGTTCACTAGAGCATTATGAACTTCAGTCTTGGGGGGTGCTGGGATCCCCAAGCATCCTCTTGTGAGACTCTAGACCCAACCCAATAGCTTAATAGCAGCTCAGGCACCTGAAAACACAAATTGCCAAAGAGGGCTGCCAGCCAAGTGTGGAATTCAGTAAAGGGCTGAGCATCTTTGACTAGGATTGTGCAGAGCTGTGGTACTGCAAGAGCTAAGTCAACTGAAATGGCTATGTTATCCTTGCTGAAGCCTAGATCTTCTCAAAATCCTGAGCTAATTGAAGCAGTAGTTAGAAATATCTGGGTTGGGAACTGTATTTATGAACGATGGCAGTCATATTACTTACTGTGAATAATTTATCTGACAAAGACATATAGTTTGCATAATTTTCTTAAAACAATCTACTGTAAATATTGCAGTCTGGTGAATAATTTTTTAGAAGCAGACACTGTCTAAGTGGGTTTAGAGTCTGTCTTTCANCAGAGATATTTCCCTCTTCAGTCCAAAAGCAAATGCCAGCAAGTCTGAGATCCAGTAACTTCGTGCTGGACACCAAGAATTTTATTTGGTTTGTTATATTTTTTTATACACGCACAAACCAGCTACCAGAAAGATGTCTTTAACATAGCTTTAAATGGCATTTCTTATGGGATTAAAACTGCTATCCACTTGTGGAGAGTGATCTTGCTGTCTTTGCCTGCACGTGAAGTGTCAACATAGGCTAAAGCCCAGCAAAAATGGGCACATAGAAGACAGACCATCAGCCATCATCATGGGTTGGTATTTTCTGGTTCTGAGTCTCCATGGACTCGATGGATCTAATCTGTATTTCAAAGGATAAAAGAGAAATGTGTTATTATATCCAAACAAAGGGGGGAAATTAATTCTCTCTTCTAGATTTTTATTTGATATACAAATACTCTTCATAAGAAAAAAACCCTCTGCTGTTCCCAGGGCAAGTTTGTCATGCTCCTTTCAGATGTGGTAGTAGGTGGTGGAATGTTCTTTCCAGCTATTACAAGTCTCCAATAGATGAAGGCATGAAACCTTTGACACTCAAATACTATAGTTAAAAGCTTCTTCTCTGCTACAGCATGGTGACATTTTTATGACCATCTCTGAGACATCACCTCATGCTTTTAGGAGGACTCTACCAATACCACTCATGGAAGAGTCCAAGGGCTTCTCAGTTTTTTTACTGACTGTCTTAGCAGCTCAGAGATGAACCTCCTCAATACAATTCTCTGATGATTATTACCTTTTAATGAAGCCAGCATCTCATGGTCCTAGCTGCACTGACACACTTTCAGGCTCTCGGGTCAAGTAGCTGGATTAAGGATAAATTTCCTTTTCTCAGTGCAGTATTTTGGGGTGTGCTTGTCCTTTTTGAACTCATCTCTGCTGGCATATCTACAGTGTGAAGATCTTAGTCCTGCTAAACTCTGGCCATACCTAGAGTTTGATGGTGTTAGTTGTGATACCTCTCTGGCAATTTTGCTGTGTTAATTTTTCTCTTAGATATGTTATTTCTATTAGATGTGAAATGTATTTTTTCAGGGTTTTTTCAGTCTTGTGCAGAACCTCTACTCCTGCTATTTTCCTGCTGATCAGGACTTTGTCTGTATAAACCTTTGCATACTTTACATCACAAAAAACATAATGCATTCATTCAAATCATCAAAGCCTTTGGACTTCCAATCCCCAAAGGGAAGAGGTGTCTTTTCCTTCGTCAGGTGAGCACAAATGTGTGCTCCATTTGTCTAGTGGTACCTGCCAAAACCTTGTATCAAGCACAGTAAAAACATTTAGCATGAACTGTGTCCCCTCAGAGGGGAAAATTCCTTTTTTTTCTGTGTTACATTATTTCAATAATGTACATAAATGAAGCTTTTAAAGGTTTGGCTGCATTTCTCCCATTCTGCCAAGACTGTGCACTCACAGCTTCTTCTGTTCTCTCTCTGCTTCCTTGCTTCTCCTTCCTCAATTTGTAAAGACCTGCATTTTAGCCATTAACACCCTGGTTCCTGTGGTTTTCCTTGTTATGTTGATATTACTCTTTCTGGCACTAGTCTAGTCTAAAGGTCGAATACTCCAAGAAAAGTTTATGATGGAGCTGATTGTCTTTTTCCAAATGCCACCTGTCTGTGTTCTGTTATACACCACTGTGAAATTATCTTCATGTACAATTCCTCCTGGATTCAGGCTCTGTGCATCTTGCTGACCTGGATGTCTTCAAATGGGGTCTGGGGCTCTCTGGGTTCACTAGAGCATTATGAACTTCAGTCTTGGGGGGTGCTGGGATCCCCAAGCATCCTCTTGTGAGACTCTAGACCCAACCCAATAGCTTAATAGCAGCTCAGGCACCTGAAAACACAAATTGCCAAAGAGGGCTGCCAGCCAAGTGTGGAATTCAGTAAAGGGCTGAGCATCTTTGACTAGGATTGTGCAGAGCTGTGGTACTGCAAGAGCTAAGTCAACTGAAATGGCTATGTTATCCTTGCTGAAGCCTAGATCTTCTCAAAATCCTGAGCTAATTGAAGCAGTAGTTAGAAATATCTGGGTTGGGAACTGTATTTATGAACGATGGCAGTCATATTACTTACTGTGAATAATTTATCTGACAAAGACATATAGTTTGCATAATTTTCTTAAAACAATCTACTGTAAATATTGCAGTCTGGTGAATAATTTGAGAGATGAGTCAATGGGATTTGGTTAAGATCCAATAACTTTTGAATTATTGAATTCTTTACTCCCAGACACTTGCTTGATCAGCGACAGCTGTCAGGAGAGTAAGTTCCCAGTCACTCCAGCTGGAAGCTCCCTTTGCAAAGTGGGTTTGAGAACTGGCTCAGCATGGCTGACAGAACTCTGGCCCTTCAAGGATCATGGGCTACTTGGCTGCTGTTGCACACAGTACCCCACCAAGTCTTGCTTGTCAGGGAAAAACTTGCTTTGAAGAACAGAGGTTTGTGGTAGAACCTTGCCTTTGGCTTTAGGTGTGACTCTTCCACTAATCTTTGTGCAGCATTAAAGCTCAAGAATCATTTGTTCACATTAACTTTTCTTCTCGCAATGGCCTTTTGTGAGCACCACAACAGTTAGCCTTCATCGGCCATTATTGTGAATTTTATTTAAAATTATTATTTTATTGTGAATTTTATTTAAATTTTATGTGTTTGTTGGTTTCTCAGCCCTCACTGTCCTCTGGTTAAACAAACCTTGGTAGCACAAACAGTGCTCTGTAGTATCTTTGAATGAAGAGCCTTCATATTTTCTAAATGTTATTCTTTCATTCATAGTTGGAAAAAAGCTCCTGCATCTCATGGGGATGACGACAACCACTCCCCTCTGTCAGCTCCTCTCTTTCACCACTTGATTTCACAAGACAAATGGGGTCAGTGCCCCAAATGGTTAGTTTCTGTAGGACCTGCTGGAAGTGTCTCAGAATAACTCAGTCATGTCTCCCTCAGGGACAGCTGTGCCCCTGAGAGGCAGGACCTTGCTAAGTGCTGCTGCAAGACATGGCTCTGCAACCTATTTTCCTTAATTGGAGAGGTTGTGTTCCAGTGACTCGTTGTCTTGTCCACCAGAAATCCTCTTGCTCATGATCAGATCTGTGCTCCCCTCCTACACAACAGATCAGAGCTGCTTTTTCACCTGCCTGCTTGACCTGGTGCAACCCTCAGAGCTCAGGGCAGGTCCACCAAATCTTTTCCTTCAGGTCCATTTCATGGTGATTATCTTCCTGCTTACACTATCCTGGCAGGGGAGGCAGAGATGCTTCTCCTTCCCAGAGTAAGACAAGTTGAACTCTGAAGAGTTCCCGTGGCCAGGGGAGTGGGGAAAATAAATATTGCAAAAGCAACAATACAAAAAATGGAATAAGGACACTGAACATCTGAGGGAAAGAGCAAAGCAGTCAGATAGCAGAGAAAGAAAAACTGAAAAAAAAAAAAGAAAGTTAAGCTTTGGAACAACAGGGAGGAAGCAGCTTCTTAAATGCAACTAGCAAGGGGAAAGACTCTGGTGCTTCCTAGATCTCCCACTAGCTGTGTCTGTGCCCTGGAAGAAATTCCTTTATGACCCCAGGCTTCAATTTTGCTGCTGCAAATTTAGATTTTTCTATTTATTTTTTTTTAAATCTCCAGTGTAAATAACAGGCCATAGTGTATTATCTGGCATTTGGAGGTAGAGAGGACAAGATCCACAGGTAATCACAGTGTGATTGCCTTTTTAATGTGCTCTCCTCCCACCATACAGATTCACAGTGGAAATGCTGGTATTCAGCCCCGCCCTGCACATGAAATAAAGCATCTTAATTCAGCACTGAAATGACTGCCCTTAAATGAATACTCACCATGCACCCAGAAAAAAAGGAATGCATTTGCTTGGGCAATGAACATCTTTTTGTGGGCATTAAAATAATTTGGTTTCCATTTTCTCCTCCCCAGGCAGATTTCATTAGTGAATACTGAGGTTGTCACAGGCTGCACCACTTTATTCTTCCCCCTGCCCTGTGCTTTGTGCTTGGAGTTCTTCTTAGTGGTGCTTCAGGACAGACCCAGGCACAGGGCATGAAAAAGCTCAACTGTGCACAGTCACTGTTTTACTGGCACTGTAGCACCCTCAGCAACCTACTCAGAAAGCTTAGAGCTGACTTGACATTTTTTGGCCTTGATCTCTGGCACTAAAGTTAATTGGGATAATTCAGAGTTCACACCCATCTCCCTGAGGGGTTGGTTTAAAAATACACGTAATGTGAGTTTTAAAATGACTTCTTTTGACTTGGAAGTATTTGGAAAAGTTCCTCTCCACTGGTTTTAAAAGGTGTCATTTTTTTATGAATGCTGAGATGTTGATTAGTAAAATTCCAAAAGCATTAACTCAATTGAGTGGATTCCAACATTTATTATTATTATTAGTAGTAGTAGTAGTGAAAATAAATGCAATTAAAAATAATCCTAGCAGCTCTGTTAAACTGTATCCTCATCAGCCTCCTGATAGCCCTAGCAGATGTTTTACAATGCTAGAGACAGGGCTGGTTGCTCTTTTCTCAGGGGAAGGCTGAGGGATGCCTTGGCTCAGCACCATGAGCTTGCGACCCCTGTATCTCAGGCCCTTCATACAATAGCCTGTGTCCTGTAAAGGGGCTGAGTGGTTTAGTCTCCCCACTTTTAAGACACCTCAGGGAAGACCAAGATTTTTGTCCAGCTACTTTCAGTTGCCCTCTTCCAGCCTCCTGGGAGCAGCTTGCAACTGGTGATGCTCAGGACCATCTTCTCCCCTGGGTGCCCTGGGGATTGTGTGGGGAGGATGGCAGATGCCAGGCTATGGCTCTACCCAGATTGGGTTCACCTTTGATGACAGGATGGCCATGGCCACCCAACTCTGGAAGACCAACTGAGGGTGAGCTTCTGGTTTTGCTCCTCCCAGGTCTGGCATGAAATCTGCCCTCTGAATGGAGCTGGAGAGGCTGCAAACCTTTCTGTTTGAGAGGGACCAGGGGGATGAGGACTAGGGGAGGCAGAGGCAGGGACTGCTCCTGCTTCCAGCAGCCAGCTGGCTGGCCAGGGGAGGATTTATTGCCCCGGCTGCATTTGGGATGCAGACCTCTCAGAATAGCCATCCATCCTATGTGTCCAAGAGAGCTGCCCTGGGAGATTCATTTGTAAGCTGGCCTAGCTTCTTCCTGAATTTCCTTTCTCCTTTATGCTGCAAAGACTAATATATTGTTCAAATTAAAGTGGGCCTGGGGACCGAAAACAGAGCTGGTTATTGAGTGGAATGGACTGATGAGGAGTGGGTAATATATTTAAAGACTGTGTAGGAGCCACTAGGCTCCACATATAGTCTGATTTATTTGATTTAGCATAATTTATGGTATGCTAGACTATGTTGTGATTCTTTGGGATTTTTATCAGGAAATTTGCATTCAATATTTAAGGATCTCTGGGCAGAAACACCCTCACTCTTTTATTACTTTGTCTTTAAACATATCATGTACCACAGAAGAATTTGTAAGTGCATAAAGGGTTTAAAAAGTTCAGATGAAAAAAAAACCAAACAAACCCAAAACAACCAAAACATTGAAAGCTAAGATCAACAGGGAAGGAGGATTCCTGCTTCACCCTTTCTCAAGAGCATGGGTGGACTTATAAAAAGGCAATACTGTATCTGCATTACTGCTCTGTTTTTTTCCTGTCTTTAGCATAGAGCCAGCCTGGGTAGAGTGGCTGACATCCAGCTTTCAGTGGCTCTACTGCTGTAATCAGCACTGAGCCTTTCTGCTTGTGCCCCCTAAAACACACAGATCTAGTCTGTTGTCCACCTCACAGCATCACAGAGTGTC
>VYZU01014988.1:0-58012 GCA_013401355.1 Ceyx cyanopectus | reverse complement strand
TTTTGTTTTGTTTTTTTTTACTTAAACTGGGCTGGAAGCACTGATGCTCCATTGTCTATTAGCAAGCTGATTTGCTGAGCAAGTAATTTTTCCCCTCAACCACACTTTTTCCTTGGTAATGGTCCAGGTACTGGTTTATTAGCAAAGAAACTTTCTTTCCTAATTCTTAGAAGGAGCTCCAGGGAGGGGCAGGCTTCAAGGGCTGTTAGGAAGGTTTGTAGCTCAGAAATGAACAAGCAGCAGATTTGAAACAAAATAAGTTGTTTTTGCTTTGTTTTGTTTTTTTCCACACAGAAGGCATAATTCTGGAACACGTTGCCACAGAATATTGCAGAGGCCAAAAGTGTATTTGGCTTCAAACATGGTGTTGGTCCATTAGGAATAGATAGCTCCAGTGGAGGTTACTAAATCCAACAAGCCCGAGAGCACCTGTGTACCTGCACTGATGCTGGAAAGTGAGAAGTATGTTACACATGCCTTGTTTCTTATGCTCCTCCCTTTAGCAACCAAAACTGTCAATCTGGGGAAACAGATTATAGAGAGATGGCCAAGCATGGCTATTTTCATGTTCTTACATTGTGTGACTATTTTGGACTGACCAGGTTGTACCTTGGATAGATGCTGTGACTCAAGCAGCCCAGGAGAGGCTGATTATGCTGGAAATAGATACGCCGTATGTTTCAGGTTGACAGGGACATTGTGTGCCCAGCTTGGTATCTGGTTGTCACAGGTGCCACAAGCAGCATCTGTGCACAGCTGCTGTGTCCATAGAGCTGTGGCAGCAGCAAGAGCTTTCAGAAATGTGTTTCTAGCAGACAGTCTGGAGCGGGGGGTAGTGCCCTGCATGGGGAGTGAAAAGAGAGCTGACAAGAACACATTGTTACAGTGAGATCAGCCTGGGCAAATATGCGCCTCTCAGGGGTTAAACTTTTATCTGGTGAAATTCTGAGCTCCCCAGGCCAGTGGATGGTTTTACATCAGCACTATGGGTACAGTAGATGAGTAGGTAGGTCTGGGATCTGAAGGTTTTCTATCCACTCACATGTATCTCTTTACATTCAATATATGTCTACTGCAGGGAATTGCTGCAGCACAGCTACAGCCATCCTTTTGCAAGGGAGAACCATGCTCTGATCATCTCATTCATTCTCTGTCCTCTGTGTCCTTACACTGCCTCCAAACACAGGAGAGGGATGGGAAGGAGCAGCACAAGGCAGATGGCAACAGAGTGAAGGAGGCTGCAGGCAGAGCGAAAAGCTGCTCTCCTTGCTCACCTTCAGGCACCAGAAGGGAAAGACCAGCAGGGTGCTGGGCAGAGACTGAGAAGATCTTTGTATCATTGCAGGGACAGATCTGTGAGTGAATAAGAATTACCTGGTAGGACAGAAAGAGGTGAGGGAGGCCAGGGCTGTGTGGCAGGGCAGAGAGAAGTTGAGCAGTTCATGTCGTGCTGAGCGCCATGGCTCTTCACCCACATCCAGCGGGGCATGTGGTCCCTCACCCAACTCTTCATGCCAAGATTCTCTTGGACTCCTTCCAAAACAAATCTGACAAATCACAGGATAACATGTATATTCCCCACAGGGAATCACAGAAAGAGCATAGAAGGACTATCAGCACTCAGGTGATGCAGCCAGTGTCCTCACTGCAAACATCCTGGTTGAGTCAAGGTGCAGATAAGGATTGGAGTTAAACTGCTCAGGGTTAGAGCCCCTCCAGACGCTGGGCAGTGCTGCACCTCTCTCCAGGTTGGGGTGGGAGCCAAGCCCACTCTGGATTCACAGCTCTGGTGGGTCAGATGGGAGTTGTGTACTGGGATCCCAATAAGGATCTTATAGGCTTTGAAGTATCTAAATAAACAGCTGTTTTGAGAACAGGAGAAGTCATGAAGCTTGGTTGCCTCAGGTGCTCTCTCTCTTGTGTGGATTCTCTGATGTCTAATAATCGGGTTGGACTCACATTAGAGCCTTTTCTTCCAGCTGGGAGTCCTAATTTGGATTTATCTCCTCTCTCCTGCTGTTTTTCAAAAGCTTGTGCAAACCTAACACCTTCCAAGTCTTCACCTATCTAGTTAAATTTGGCTGAAACTGGCCAGTGGATCCAAAAGTTAGCAGGGAGAACTAAGAACGTGGTCCCCATACACCAGTGGTGCACGGACAAGGGAATGATTATCAGTGCAAGGCAATCTGCATCCCAAGCATAAGGAAAATGTGAAAGGCTCAGTATGAGTTTTGGCAGTAGAAAGCAAATGAGAAAGATCCCAGGATCCCTTATGGACTCCCACAACCTGTGCTGATGGTCATTACATGACTGCGGGACCAGCTAGTTTGCAGTGATAGAGGTACGTGGCCCTTGGCACTAACAGCCTCCAGGAAAGTTGAATCCCAGAGAGAGGGGTGCACAGTCCCAGCAGTAGCAGAGCTGGGGTGTATTCACGTGAGTACCTGGCACGCTGCAGCTGGCTCTTAGGCCAACACGTTTGAGCTGCTGTACCACAGTGTCCAGCCCCTGTCCCCCTTACACCCTTCCTGGTGAGCAGCTCTGACCAAGCCCCCTTCCCACCAGCACTGCCTGTCTACAGCCCGCAGGTCTGGCCATTTTCACAAGCAGTACTTTGTTCCCATCAAAGCCATCAGTGGGATCTGCTGCTTTCTCCCTTTCTCCTACCTGTCCTAGCTGCTGCCCTTGACCAAGGAGAGAGTGACCAGCTCTCAACACACCTCCGGTTATCTGTACAATGGCAGCTTCTGGACCACAGGCAGGATTTACCTCTCTGCTGATGATAACTAAGGAGAACAGGAAGCAATCAGTGAGGAGGGAAAAGAAGCTGATCTTTTCAGGGGAGAGCAAAGGAAGGGGAATAGGAATAATGCATAAGGATGCTTCCCCCTGCCCTTGGCACAAGCAAGTCAACCTCCCTGATGTCACACTGGGACAGGAGCCATCAGTGAGGCAGTTGGCACTGCAAGTTTCCCTCACTCCCCAGGCTTCCTCCAACAACCCCAGACCCCCACTGAGGGCTCCATAGCTCCTGCATAATTAACTCTTGCTCTAGAATGATGTTGCAATGCCAAGACAGATAATGATCACTGACCCTTATAACTCTACAAGGAGTTCAAGCCTGTTCAAGTTCTCCTGTGTCTAACAGACAAGCTTCTAGAGGCTTACAACAGTGACAGAGAAACCTCAGCTATGTGACATATCTGAGCCAGATGTAGGTGTTGGCAGCAGTTCAAAATCAAGTTCTCCCTGGATTCCTCACAGAGCATTGGACAGAAGTGCACATGGCAGGTGGAAAGATGACAAGAGAAAGCCTTCAGCTTCATGTGCACGGTGATGCCTTGCTCATCAGAGCATGGCTTGGAGGCAGACTCATAATGCCTGCTTGCTCCAGTGGAGGAGCAAACCAGGGTAGCAGGTAGAGCAGCAGGGCACAAGCAAAGTCACCAGGATAGGGCAGTGGGTGTGAAGAAGAGAGTGAGTGGCTCACTGGAAGAGGACATACTAAGATATCGTGGAGGAAGGTGCCTTTAGAGACAGTCTGTACTTGAGCATACAACTTGTGAACAACTGGCACAAGAAAGCATTCAGCTTTCAGGGGAAGGAGGAGTTGGACATCTGTGTAACTAGACACCTCCCAGCTGCCCTTCCTATGTGGAAGACTATCCCACTCTTCTCTTATGGGGTGACATGGCGGTCTAGTGGTTAGGGTTTGGCGCTCTCACCGCCATGGCCCGGGTTCAATTCCTGGTCAGGGAAGATACTTTGTGATTTGGTCTAGGTGATCCTGCTCTGGCAGGGGGGTTGGACTAGATGATTGTCTAGGTCCCTTCCAACCCCTAACATTCTGAGATTCTGTGATTCTGCACAACTAACCCGTGTCTGACACATCTGCCTTCATAGCTCCAGTGACAGAGTTCCATCACGCTTCCACTCACAGACCTCTCACAGGTCCCCTGGCTGTGGCAGATCAGACCCAAGGAAGTCAGTGCTGCCTCAGAAAAAATAATTTTTTACCAACCCCTGCAGCAACGCAGTCTGACTAGAGAAAAAGGGTGTCTCAGTACCATGCCAGGTCTGATGTCAATGACTCACAGGGTTCATCCAACACCCTTTGGAGGTTGCCAGTCCAATCTTCTCAGAGTATTCAAATTTCCTAGGGTTAAAGCACTTGCCTGACCCAGCTGGCAGATGATGGAAGGAGCTACTCATTGGACTGTATCTATTGTGCTCAAGAACCTGTGTGTCACCTTCTGCCAGGTGAGCAGTCCAAGCAAGAGTCACTGCTCCATGCACCAAGACAACATTCACTAATCCCATGGCTTTCCATGGCTCTGCATCTGAGAAGCCCCCAGTACATCTCAGCCCATCTGCACACAGCCACTTTATCACCATAAACAGAGTTAAAATGTGAAATCATTACAGTGCAGGGTGCAGACACTGTCCATCAGACACTCGCTGTGTGACAATAGCAACATTTCACAGGTTGCTCTGAGCAAGGGCAGTTGCAAAAAGCGTGCACCAGATTTTGAGTGATCTGCCACCTTCCTCCAGGCTGTCTGTCTAGCAACCTGGAAACAATTTCCAAAGGTCTATCCAAGTCTTTTAGGGATTGGAAAGTCGAGATGGGGAAGGAACAGCCCAAATGTGACCTGGTAGAATCTGCAAGTCCAGCAAAAAGCTGTACCCACACAAATGCAGCCCCCAATCAGGCTTGTGCAAAACACAGTTTTGCAAACATCAGCCCTAAGGAAACCATCCACAGGTACTGGAAAACCCTGACATATGTTGAGGAAGGAAACACCATCACTTCAAGGGCTCTCTTCATTAATTTTTTGGCTTTATATGGTTCCTCCAGGATGTAATTCTCCTTTGCTGCAAAACCAAGTAGAAACTGCACAATTGAATGCAGGAGCAGGATTTCCAAGGACAGTGCCAGCCATTTGCCCAGATTCAGCATCTCATTCAGAGAAACACTGCTGAGAACATGGGAATGGCTGCATGCCATGGCTGGGGAAGGGATAGGTTTGTTTTTCAAAGCCAAGAAAACAGTTCAAAAAACACCCATCTCCCCACAGAATTCAAACCCCACAGGCCTGACTTAGTGAGCAACTGGCAGGGAACTCACCAAAACTGAGCATGGCACCAAATGGAAAAGGATCCAATTCCCATCAACACTGCTGAGGAAGTGGAGAGGCCAAATGTTAACCAAGCAGCCCAGCCCCGCCACAGTGTGCACACAGGTTATTTCAATGCTGGGAACCAAGATTTCTCACAGACATGGCTCAACACTTGTACAAGAACTGTACTTTTAAATGTGTGACTTTCCAAAAATGAAAAAAACAAACAACCAAACAAACAACAAACTGAAAAGCAAAAACCCAGGGATTGCTTTCTGGTTGATCCTATTTGGCAGGTGGCTGTAAGGATATTGCCTCAACTGTAGCTGAACCTCTTCTGCTCAGCTACCACCCAAGGCAGAGGATAGTATACCAATTCCTATTCACATTTCCAAAGCTTTGTACCCATCATCTTCTATGATTTCCATCCTTTATTCTCTGTCTCTAATTCCCCAGTGGTCATTGAAATTCAGACCCACCATTAAACGGTCCTACCTTTGATTATTTGCACAACCAAGGGCATCTCACTTCTCCAACCCCACCCCATCACCTCCTAGTGCCTGTAGCCTCCAACAAAGATGTTTACATGCTTGGGGATGGTTTTGATCAGTACCTGGGGTAAAGACTGGTTCTTGTAGTGAAGAAAAACAAAAGTGAAGAAAAACAAAAGGGGGAGAGAGACGAGAGGTTTGGGTTATGTGATGGTAAAAGTGAAATAAGGAAAGAGTTGTCCTTATTTTCCCATGAAAGTGACCCTTTTTCTCTAATCTTCTGATCTCAAAACTTTGGGCCGAGCATGCCCCCCTCCCCGCATAGCTAGTGTGGGGAATGCTGCTCTTGGTGCACTCAGCATTCGCCTTGTTTTGTGTTTTGGGTTTTTGTTGCTTTTAAATTCTCCTCTTGAAGGGAATTGAAAGGTGGGGCTGGGGCCACACCTGTTTCCTGGCAGGCTGCAGCAATTTTCGGTGACATGGCCAACAAACACAGCAGCTCACACATTGAAGAAGATGATCCCTGGGAAGACCCCCCAGAAGACACCCTCTGTGCAATGCCCCAGTTGCTCACCCCAGCTGTCCAGAATGGCTATGCCCTGTACCAATCCCCCCAAATCACCCATCTCCACAGCCTCCCCACACACACACTTTGAACCTCGGTGCTGTGTTTGTTCCTTCATTTCAAACCAACAGATTTGGGCATGTCTTTGACAGAGGATCATAATTTGGATGTTAAATTTAGACGCGTGCTTAGGCTCCGATTAGATACTCCAAGTGTTTACTCGTTCTGTGGGGAGCTTGCATCTACAGGGCTGAGGGAGAAGCCCCTCCAGGCTCTCCAATTCTCACCTGATGATTAGGAGAGGAGGCTGAATCACCACATAATGATGCCCTGGTATTTCCCTCAGTCAGAAGTACCTTCCTCACTCCACCCCACCAATGGGCTTTTTCCAACACCTCTTGTCTCCCCATGTGCAAACTCCAGGAGGTTATCTGTGCCCAGAGGAGCCATGAAAGAGAAGCAGAGATCTTTCAGGAGTAGAAATAGCTGATCCCATGAGATGAAGAACCAGAGGTAGCTGAGTGCATTTAAATGTCTAATGCTCGCAGCTCATCTGGCAGCTCTGAAGAGCATATGGCCCTTGCCACAGGCCTCTTGCTCTAATTACTGTCAGTACAAGGACTTGGGGTAGCACAGCTCAGGAAAATAGGAAAAAATTTTCTCCTAATCTACATGAAAAATCTGTCAAAGGCACAATTGATTTCACCCAATTTCAACACGAAGAACCTTGAACTCCATTGCAAAGACCCCTGAGCTTGGCAGTGCTGTCTCTCCTTGTCATATTCAGTTTTTCCACCTACAGTTCAAGACTCACAGAAACCCTCCTTGGTTCTGCTACTTTGTTACTGACATTTTCCAGGGGCAGTTCCCATGGGACTTTCCCTGAAGATGACCCAAGGCAGTAGTCAAACAGATTTGCCGTCTGTTCAGAACACTCTGCCCCATTTTTCTGTTGAGCTTCACCACAGCCTTTGGAAATGCCCTAGTCCCCACTTCTGGATCAGTTTATATTGTGAACATGGTGTAAATGATCCCAAAAGCAGGACACTGAGAAGGGGCTGTACAGCTATCTCCTAGGAGATCCATTACTCTTCAAATTACATTAAAACTATGATGGAAAAAGAGGAACAAGACATCAAGTGTGTCATTGTTTCCCAATGAAAGAGGAAACTCTAGGCTACAAGTAGTAGGTGGTGGTTTCTTATCCTGACGTGAGAAGTTTCAAGCTCTCCTGGGAGCCCCAGGACACTCAGCTGGAATAGGCCAACTGTTGATTAACTTTTGTGTCAGCAAAATGGAGAGCCATTTGAATCCTTGAGCAAAGGATAAAACAGGACAGAAAAACGGACTTGTGTGGAACAGCTCAAACAGTGATGGGATTTCACAGCAATATTGGTATAGAAATTGTCCAAGCAGATGTACATCAGTAATAGATCTGATGAAATGGCACATCTCAGAGCACAGGCAGTTGCTTTCAGGGGACACAGTAGACTCTTTGTGCTAATGTTGGGGCTTTGGACACAATTCCTGCAACAAAGAGAAGCTATTAGACTTCAGAAGCTGATAGGAATGCCTTCTAGAAAATTCTCCATAAGTTTTGGTTGAGTCTTTCAAAGTTCCAGATCTTTTCCAGAGGAAATGAGGCTCCTGCCTCATGCCCCATGCATATAGTTATAGCTGCTCTCCATCCCTCATAATAACTGCTGAAACCATTCATTGCTCTCAGCCCAGATTGTAATTGAAAGCAAAGCTCTCAGAAATATGAGATCATGACAGATTTTGCAAAATGATTAGCTGGACAGAGGAGCAAAACCCTGCTAAGACCCCTACAAAGGAAAAAACAACAGTGTAAGTGAAGACCATCTTAGATGTTAGTTAATCTACAGGCAAGAGTGAGGTTAAGAACATTCCAGGAGAGATTCAGAAGAAAGTTCACATCTTGTTAAACACCAGAAAACCCACTCCTTGCTCAAGGTTATCCTCTCATATTGAATTGCTAGAGCCCAAGAAGGCATGTCTCTAGCTCCAGCTTTTCTTGTGGTTGTAGAGTTCATAATGTCTCTGCCTTGTGGGTTCTCTGATGTCTTATAAAAGATGAGTTCACATTGCCATTTCGTACAATTCAATTAAAAAGGCAATTAGCCCAGATACAAAGCGATTGGCTTCATTAATTCTACTGTTTGTGGAACAGCACTGTTTTTGTTGCTGTTTTATTCTTCTGTCTTATTCTACTCTGAAATGTATGTGACTTTTCCTGCTCTGCAGTCCTAGTTGACACACGCACAGGCAACATGCATATGTCTTCTTTCCAGGTTCAGCAGTTGAAAATGTTGGAAGGGAGCAGCTCTAGGCAAGTCTCTACATGCTGCAAAACTCTTAAGCATTGTTAACTAACAAGCAGAGCTTTTAAGAACATGTTTTTTAACATCTCAGAAGGAACCACGTGTCTTTCTGTATCACCTCACCCTGTCCTCCAAGATTTTATTTCATTCACTGTGCATTTGGGACTATGAGATGATGTGATAAAAAAAAATTAGTCTGAATTTTGTCAAACCTAAATTGTATGGGCTTCTCTACAAACTCTGGTAAGCTCGCTTCAGCTTCAGATCATTTGTTCCAAAAAGGAATGATCACAGTAGGGAGACTGATGGGTGGTTGGCATCTGTTTAATAAGAAAAAGGGAATTTTAAGGAAATATGAACTTTACAGCTTTGTATTTATCAGCAATTAGATATCTCATTGAAAGAATATAACACATATTGTTAGTTAGGGTCTGATAATTTGTTCCTAACGTTCAACTTGACTTATATATTGAACTAGTTCTGGCTTTTAAACAGAAGAGTCTTAAAAAAGTGTCTGGAAAAACAAGTCTTCCCTGTTTAAATTAGGAATGTGCCAAATGACTGGCAGGTACTCGATATATAATTTAAATTTAAAAGAGGAAGAAACAGTTCTAGATAAAGATCTCTTGGGATATCTAGGGGAAATATATGCACCTATAATTAGCTTATGCCTGGTTTCAACCCCTAAATGCACATACAGCAGCACACTCTTAATTTTTGAAAAGAACAGGCCTTGATCCTTTAATAAGTTCTGCAAAGCTCCCTAATGAAGTTACATCCTTGTTAATCACATGCGTTCTCCCCAGTTCCTTTTTTGATACAGCTTGTTCACAGACATAAATCATGGAGATACAGATGTCCATGAGTTGTTAGAGAAGGAAGTTGCTGGTGGGTGGTCATGGACAGCATATCCTCTGTAGGAATCCTGACCCTGGGGCTTTGCCATGAGAAGGGAGGAGCCAGAGGGATTACTCAACATCTGAGGGTGACATGGTCAAAGGGTCTTGCTAAAAATCTGCTCTTTCAAGCAACACAGAGCAGGCAGCCAGGGTCAGACCTGTGACTTAGAAGAACTTTGTGGTAACTAAGCTACAACTTGACTAGGACCTGTGCTAAATAAAGCAGTCAAAAAGGCCAAGCTGTAGAGCTGGCCATTCAAAAGGAATTTGCACAATGTAGCAAGACAGCCTTTCTGGGGATGGAGTACAGATTGCAGTAGCAAGGGGAGAAGAAATGGAAGACCAGCCATGGGGAGAAACTTCAATTTTTTGTATACTGACCCTTGAAAACACTTTGCAAGAACTTGTGTGGAGAGAGAAGATGGAGACGATGGAGATTGAAGAATGGAGAAACAAACCATAAATGAGGTTTGGATTGAGGGTGAAGAGTTCAAACCTGCTGTTTGACTAGGGAGAAAGCAGAATGAAGGGAAGGAGAGATTGCAGAATAGAAATTCATCCTGATCAGAAAAGCTTGTCACATTTTGCCATCTACAAGGATGAAGCTGAAGGAGAAAGTGAATGGATCTGAGCCAGAGTGGGGATGTGGGAGGACAGGACTGTCTGTGGGACGCAGGGGAGAAGAGCTGAGCTAACAACTGTGTCAGCAAAGATTGGGGCAGAGAGAGCAAGGAGGTGAGGCTGAGCCCACAAGGGCTTTTTGTCTCACACAGACTTAATAAAGAATACTAATGTTTTTCCTTTGACATCTGCAGGACCCACAGAAACATTGCACCATGGAAGTCACTCTCAGGAGGTACTTCCTGAGTTTTGCTGTTTTCCTGATGCACTGCATGGTCCACAAGGCGAGCTGTGAGAAAGGCAACACTTCCCCTCTGCACTTCACCCACTTCTTCTACAATGCCACCATTTATGAGAATTCAGCTCCCAAGACCTACGTGGAGAGCTACGTCAAAATGGGCATTTACAAGACAGACCCTGAGTGGGACATCAGATACAGAATAGCCTCTGGAGACAACACAGGTGTCTTTAAAACTGAGGAGCATGTGATTGGGGATTTCTGCTTCTTGAGAATAAGAACCAGGAGCAGCAACACAGCACTTTTAAACCGGGAAGTGAAAGATAGCTATATGTTAATAATTAAGGCCACAGAGAGCACCTTTGCCTATGAAGCCTGGGCCAAAGTCTTGATCCACATTCTGGACAGAAATGACTTGAAACCTCTCTTTTCACCCCCTTCCTACAAAGTATCCATCAGAGAAGACACTCCTCTGAAAACAATGGTCAGCACGCTCAGTGCCACTGATGCTGATGCTGGCCAAAATGCTGAGTTCTACTATGCCCTGAACACAAAGTCTGATCTATTCACTGTGCACCCCACTACAGGAGCAGTTATTACCACAGGAAGGCTGAACAGCACCCACCGAGGCAGGCACCACCTGCAGGTTTTGGCAGTGGACAGAATGAGAAAGATCACAGAGGGGAACGGCTTTGGGAACTTGGCTAGTCTCATGATCCAAGTGGAGCCATCTGCCAGGAAACCTCCCTCTATCTCCTCAGTGAAGGTGACACCACCTGACTCAGATGAAGACTTTCGCTATGCAAGTCTGTCTGTAGAAAGTGGTGACTCAGAAGCAGGGATAGATTTGGTTGACCTTGTGGATGGAGATCCAGGAAGACATTTCAAAGTCATCAAATCATACTTTGGGACCACTGAGTTCATGATTGTATCAATCAAAGAGATCAACTGGCTACTTTACCCATTTGGTTTCAATCTCAGTCTGCAAGCTAAGGACAAGAGCAAGCCACCACTCTTCTCTCCTGTTAAAGTTATCCATATACCTCCCTCCAAGTATGTCTCTGCCAGGTTTGAGAAAGAAGTGTACCAGGTCCAGCTCAGTGAATTTTCCCCACCTGGAAGCCAAGTCATTATGGTGAAGATCACACCAGTCCTCCCAAACCTTAAATATATTTTGAGACCTACACCTGATAGTACAAGCTTTAAAATCAATCCACACACTGGACTGATAACCACAATCAGAGCAATGGAATTCCATGAGAAGTCTCATTTTGAGCTTGAAGTTACAACTGTTAACAGTCACACATCCACAGCTGTTATCATCAACATCACTGACTGCAACAACCACGCTCCAAGTTTTAGTCAGTCTTCATACCATGGGGCCTTTGATGAAAATGTTCCTCCTGGTACTAGTGTCTTAACAGTAAGGGCTACAGATGAAGATGAAGGAGACAATGGTTTTGTCACCTACACCATAGCCAATCAGAAGTCAGTTCCCTTTGTCATTGACCCTTACTCTGGCATCATTTCCACATCCAAGTCAATGGACTATGAGTTGATGCAGAGATGGTATCATCTGCGAGTGTGGGCATCAGACTGGGGCTCACCTTTCCGCCATGAAACAGAGGTGTATGTCTCCCTCGTGCTGAGCAATGTCAATGACAATGCGCCTGTGTTTGAGAAGGCAAGCTGCAGTGGCACCATCCCATGGGACTTTCCTGTTGGAAACCCTGTGGCCACAGTCTCTGCAATCGACAGCGATGAGCTGCAGCAAATCAAATATGAAATAAAGTCTGGCAATGAGTTACGGCATTTTGAACTGAATCCCATCTCTGGAGTAATATCCCTTAGAATATCTCTGCAAGATCTTCCTTCCAAACAGCCACTTTTCTACTCTTTGAAAATAACTGCAACAGATGGAGAAAACTATGCTTTGCCAACATCTGTAAATATCACTGTGGTCAGCCAAGGTCTCCCTGTCAAAATGCAGTGTGAGGAAACAGGAGTCTTGAAACAACTGACAGAAACTATCATACACTCCATCGAGTCTCAGTCTCAAGGCCATGGGCAGGATGATGAAACATCTCTGAACTTGCACCTTGTAAATCATAATGCTCCAAAGTTTGATGAAAGCTTTCCACGATCTATTGATATCATAGAGACTGTTCCCATCAACTCTACTATTGCTAACCTTTCGGGTATTGATCCTGACACTGGTTTTAATGGAAAATTGGTCTATGTGATCTCAGATGGAAATGATGACAGTTGTTTTACCATTGACCTGGAACTGGGTCTCCTTCAAGTCCTTTCTCCTCTAGATCATGAACGAACCAGCTTCTACATTCTTAACATTACTGTGTATGACCTTGGCACACCACAAAAATCATCTTGGAAACTTTTAGCTGTGAATGTGTTGGATACCAATGATAACACTCCTAAATTCCCACAAGGTGCCTACTGGGTGTCAATACCAGAACATGTAGCTGTGGGAACAACAATAGCTCAACTGAAAGCAGAAGATGCTGATACAGATGACAACGGGAGAGTAAAATACTCCCTGCTAACCCCCACTGATAAGTTTGCCATTAACAGTGTCACTGGAGAAGTGACAGTTACAGGTGCCCTGGATAGAGAACTGTGGCCTCACTATGTGCTGAAAATAGAAGCTAGGGACCAGCCCAAGACAGGCGACCAGCTGTTCTCCATTACAGATCTTGTTGTGACTCTGGAGGATGTAAATGACAACACCCCACAATGCCTCCCAGCCCTCAACAGTGTGAAGGTCCCAGAGGATTTGCCTATGGGAACCATTCTCCTGTTTCTGGAGGCTTTTGACCCAGATGCTGGCTCTGGGGGTGAGGTGAGGTACAGCCTCATCAATGATGAGGAGATGATGTTTCATGTGGATAAGGTGACTGGTGCACTCCGGTTGGAGAAGGAGCTGGACTATGAGAAGAAGGTCTCTTACAATTTAACTGTGCAGGTCAGTGACAGTGGGAAGCCTTTCTCTCTCTCCTCCCTCTGCCACCTGGAAGTGAACATCCTTGATATCAACGAGAACTTGCACCCACCACGTTTTACCTCCTTTGTCTTCAAAGGCTGGGTGCAGGAGAACAGCCCGGAGGGCACATCAGTAATGATGGTCACAGCAAAAGATATTGACAAGGGGAAAGATGGAGAGGTTCAATATTTCCTCCGAGAGGGCACTGGCCTGTCCATCTTCTGCATTGAAAAGGACACAGGTAATGACAGCTTAGTTTAATGGCACACCTTAAAGGTTTAAACTACATACCTGACTTTTTAACCCAAAAGGACTTTTCTATATTATCTCTATTTACCAAAGTCCATGCACTCAAATCTTTCTTGCTTGTGCAGGGATGTACAATGTGCATCCTTGTATGTAGAGAGGACCAAGTGGGATTTGTTGCCTTAGAATAATGGAAATTTGATGTCTGTCCTCCCCCAAAATACAAAGTTCTTCCTTTTCACTTGTGTACCAAATTATCCTCAGCACAATCAAACCCTCACCTTCCACACAATCTCACAGTTATACAAGGTTGGTGCCAGAGTTTATGTCTGCAGCAAAGACCAGGAAAAGGACTAGAGACCCAGACAGGTCTGACATTAAAAAAAAAAAAAATAAATCCCTCACGGTAACTTTCTGCCTTTCTTCTAGGCACCATCCGGACTATAGGACCACTTGACCGAGAAGGAACATCTCACTACTGGCTGACAGTGCTAGCTCTTGACCTGGGAACAATTCCTCTGTCTTCTGTGACTGAAATTTATATTGAAGTCACTGATACCAATGACAACCCACCTCAGATGTCCAGACCTGTCTTCTATGCCTCTGTGATGGAGAATTCCCCACCAAACACATCTGTCCTTCAGCTTGATGCCCTAGATCCAGACTCTAGCTCAGAGGGAAAACTGACTTTTCACATCCTAACTGGAAATCCTCAAGGACTCTTCACCATTAACATTATTACAGGTAAGACTGTCCCAACCCAGCATCTGTTTTTGAGGTTTCTAAATGAACAGAAGATTTTACATATTCAATACAATCAGCCCACACAGCTGACTTTGTCACACCTTCTTTCTACAGCAGAAGTCCCAGCCACTGTGTGGGGAGGCTAAGGGTTGAAACCCTCAACCTAAGAGCTGCTATTTGTACCCAGATGTCTCTTAAAATGACACAAATGTGCTATTTTCAAAGCCCTAAAGAGAACCAAGCAGTTGTTTTTAATCATCCCCCTTGTAAACAGCTGCCCTATTGCAGAGCCTGAGCCAGGAAACACCCTTTTGGAGGTGACTGTTCTTGAGACAGACCAAGGTAGGATTAATAAAAATGAATCCCACTGCACTTAAAAGCTCCACCCTTTTGCCAACACTATTAAAGTAGTAAGGTTAGTAAGCCTCTTCTGCCATCTTCCTAGACCGTATCTTTCATCTGAGGATTAATTACCAGATCTTTCAGAGCCATCAAAAACTCGCTGTTGTTTTGTGTAAACAGCTTCCTCAAACTATCCCAGCAGGGCTGACATTGGGCCAGTCTGGTAGGGAAAGCTGTGCCGAGCCCTTCAGTCCATCAGCTCCTGAGAGAAGAGAGAAAGGAGGGCACAGAGCCTGAGTATGAGAGAGGATTAATTGCATGACTTTGATCTCCTGCAGATGATAAAAGCAGTTCACCTACTGCAGCAGGATTGAAGCCTACTCTCAGATGAGAAAGAAAGTGGATGTATTGAAAAAGACTAGTGCAGCTCTCAGTTACATGTCACCTGTGGTGTAATGGCTCTCTGGAAGTCCTCTACAGCTGGCTGGGAGGGGGGTGTTTAGAAACACATTGTTACGCTGAAACACTAAAATCCTTCTGCTTGCAAGAGGTTCACAGGCCACCTCTTGGCACCATATAGATACATCTAGAGATGTAATCTAACTCTGACCACTGCTATCCCCTGTTATATCTATCTCCACTGTCTGAAGCTTTTTAGCCAGGTCAGGCAGTTGCTTTATGTCCAACTTTCCCACATAGCCCAAATGACTCTTCACAAGTCAGCCCCATGAAGATCTTGAACAAATCCTTAGTTCCATGGGGAGGAGCCTTCAGAGGCCTTGTTTTAGAAGTCCACTGCCTTTTTGATGGAATGTGGACCAGAAATGGTTATCAGGCCACCAAGGTACCTCCCCTCAGCTGCTGAGCTCCAGCATGCACCTATGCACCCTGCAGGAAATTCAGCCTTCTCTCTGCTCTGGGCAAAATTTTCACCCCAGTGTGAGTGCAACACTACAAAGCCATGCTCCATGTTTTATGGTAAAATAAGTGACACTGACAAAATCCAAACATTTGCTAATGAGCCACCTCACCTCTAAGCCAAACCTTTAATTCCCACCTAAGGTGGGAAAAAAAGCTCTCTCAGGAATGAGTCATCTCCCATCCATCTCGCTCTACAGTTAGGTAATTTGCATGTGAAGAGTGCTAAGTTTGTCAGTCCTGTAAGAAATTCGTAAGCTGATCTTATCTCTCGGGACAGTTGCTGAAGGTCTCTTCTTTAAAACCTGAGCCCGGAGGTTAAGGACCTTCTTCCAAGTCTGATGAGGATTCAGTTATCTGTTGGTTTACTTGTGCATCACCCAAAAGAAAAAATAATTGCCTGCCAACATTGGCATAAACTGAGCAGTTCATATCCTCATGCTTACAATAAAGACAAGTCATCCGCTACTACTGCCAGAAAGAATATCACAACTTGTCTGGATTTCAGATCTGTAAGCAGCTTATTGTGAACTCTTTTATATTTTTATTCTGGAGGCAAGGACAAAAGAGTTGCTCCATTAATTAGAATAAAAATATATGCTTTGGTCTTGAGCTCATAATGTAGCACTGGAAGATACACTGCTGGTATTTCATTTCCTGGTAATTCACGTCAGTGCAGAGTTGTGTTCAAAAAAAGGGTTATCCCAGGGCAGTCCAAATCAAATTACTTAGATTTGAATGGGAGAAGAGATAAAACACTGCAAGTATCTTAGCACTGTAGTGCTATTAGAACAATGAGGTCTATTCCTATTTCTAGGAGGATATGTCCTTTGGTTTTCAAATGCAGTATGTGCATGTCTCCTTTCACTGCCTAGAGGAAATGATCACAATAAGACTCAGAAACATTTCAGGTCTTGAAATGTCAGAGATCTATATGATCCAGACTGCCAATAGTCCTTCTGCGGTCAATCCCAAATCCCAGGACAGCAAAGAGTTTGAGTAGGCAGAGTTGCTGATCTGTGACAAAGCTGAATCTCTGTCACGTAATTTGAAGATAAGCAATGACATTTCAAGAGGGAACCATGGGGGCTGTTGCTCTTAGTCACATGATTTGCACAAAGTATGGGATAATCTGTATGTCAGGAGTTCCTTCAGCTGTCAGATCAGAAAGAAGACTCCTACATATTGAGAAGACTGCAATCAAGGCCTTTCTACTTCTATCCCACATTTATCAAAGGACAAAGAAGTCACATTGGCACTGAAATAAGACAGAGCATGAGAGGGCCAGAGGTCAGCCTTGGTCTCCCCTAGTAGGAGGCCTTTGTCAAAGGGAGAGGAGGAGGAAGCTTGTTCTCATCCTGCACACTAATAGGAATTAAGGTCCCGATTTACTGATACAATGTCTACACCCAGAATAACCCTGCAGAATAGCCCTGGATAATTATTCAGGGCACAATGCCACACTCTTACAAGTAACCTATTTATGGTCCTGGAACAGGCATTTGATCCAGTATCTTGACATAAGATTGGGTTGTCCAGTGGAGACATAGCCAGCAAGGTCCTTTGACTTTGCCTCCTGAGGCCCTGGCAGGGAGACAGGAATGGCCATGATAACTGTTCCTCAATAGGGCTTGGCTCCTCCAGCATCCCTGAACTGACATAGAAGAGCTCCAAGCTCTTCTAGCTCTCAATTTTCTGAAGAGGGTGGAGAAAAAGAGGGAAAAGAAATGAAAGGCTAATGAGAAGAGGGAATAAAACTACACAGCAAGATGAAAGCTTTCTGCCATCGGCAATGGAATGTCTCCAGCTCAGCCTGGCAGCTGGTGCAGAGCAGTGTTTGTAGGAGACAGATAGACAGATACAAGGAGAGATGGTAGGGTTTGGGGTAGTCTTTTGCTGAAAAGGTTTTTAGCTTGTTTTCTGAAGGGTTTGCAGTCTCTGATGTGAAGGGGGTTCCAGTCCAGACAGGACTAAGAGGAACTGGAAGACTGGAGCAGGAGGAGTCAGGAAGAAGCATTAATCCTGCTAAAAGGCTGTTTGGATAATTCTTTTACCTTGGACTACTAATCTCCAGCTTTTATCTAGTACTTGTTCTTCTGGTGCTTCTCCTGCTGTGTGAGTGTCCACGGGCTTCCCCAGGATTCCTGTGGTACACAGAATTTCTCTGCATGGAAGGACATCAAGATATAGCCTGCTCTTTAAATCTTAGGGATTCTGCTGCTTCCCAAGCCAACGTACCACAGGCTCCAGTTCAGTATGGAGTAGTGCAAAGCAGTGTCAGAACAAGAGGGGAGGCAGTAGGAGGAGAAGAAAAGAGAAGGTGAAATGGAAGCAAGTGAAATGACAAAAAGATGATTTCAGGAGAACCTGCTCAGGCAGGGGGTTTGGACTAGATGATCTTTTAGGTCCCTTCCAAGCCCTAATATCTGTGAATCTGTGAAACCTCTTCCCTTCTCAGGCTCTTGTGAAAGCTCCAATGCCTGCAAACCTGATTCTGGCTATTTTAACTGTCTTAGATTTTCCTCCCTGTAGCAAGGGCAGGGGGCCAGCAACCTCCACCCCAACCCTGCTCTTGCCAGCATAAGTTTTTTGATTTTTTTTTCCCTGACAACAATGCGCTGTTAATGTTGCTGCTCCTGTTCTAACACGACTAGCTTTCTGCTTTCTTCTTTCCCCTTTCCAGACAGCAAGCAGGGGAACTGCAGACAAATCCTTTCCCATTGCTGTGTATAGATCGGCTGCAAGAGCAGAGCTTGTGCCTGCTGAGATGTGAGCAACAGAAGGGTTTGTTTTGGAACCTTCACGTGAATGCAAAGCTTGGCTAATTGGCTAAGTGCAATTAGGTCATTCAAAAATTTTGTTCAGTCTCCATAGGAGTTAGGAGAAACAATCAGGATCACATACAAGAACATAAATAAAGGACAGCCACTTGATCACGAGTCCTGTGGGACAGACTGGTTGGTGTTTTCCAGTAAGGCAGGGTCTGTTCTGATAACTCACACACATACACTCACAAAACATTCTCATTAAAAACTAAACATGCACTTCCCAGGTCCTTGTAGGGGACAGCAGTAATAACCAAGAACTGTTCCTTCAGGCCACAAAAGCTGACAGCAGTTCTCCTTTAATAACAGTTTCCACTTCCATTTTAGCCCTCTGGCTTCACAGGGTGTATAACCAAGTAGCAACTTATAAAAATATGCATTAATTCTGTCTGGCTTCTCTCAAGCACTATGCCAAATCCTCATCTCCCTGTCTATGGATGCTCAGCTGCTGTGCGAACACTGCTGGCAGTTTGTGCATCTTGGAAGTTGCACAGGACCATGGGTCTACACAGGAATAAGAGTGATTAACTGCTAACAATAACAGGTTCCAGAAAGGGGAACTGGGAGCTGCAAATGGGCACAGGGTAAGGGAGAGAGGAAGATTGCCTGGGGTCAGGAGGAAAAGCCAGCTCTTTGACTTGTGGCTCAATAGATACAAAGCTGAACCCCAAAATATCATCTGGTAAGACTCTCAGCTAGAATATAGTACAAGTCTGCAACAGTCATCTCTTACTGTCCAGGAGATACAAGTATCTTCAGTGCTACAGATATCCAAGATATTCATTAAGTTCCAGTTCATCTGCTTTCACTACAGCCTCTCTTCTCCAGCTCTAGAAAACTCAGCCATGATCCTGCTTCCTTTCATTTTTATCGTTAGGTCATGAAAGAATTTCAGGGTGTGGCTGGGCAAATCCAAATAATCACTTCAGAGTGGTTTATGTTACCTTCCATCACAGCTGGCAGGCAGTAACCAAGTGCAAACAAGGTATTAGTCTGTTGCAACGGAATTTTGCAATCTGATAGACTAGAAATATCCCCAGTATGCATACAGGTATTGGGTAGCATTGTCAATATGTGTCCTATGGATTTGCCAGACCAAAATTATAAACCATCCCCTGAAGAAGCTGGAGTTTTAGGCTTTGTTCTCCTGTACTATCCAGCCTATGGATAACACAGACAGGAGCATTAGATATCTTAGTGAACCACTACTGTAATTTCTTCTTTAGACCCCTGTTAGGAGATCATTTCCATGCGTATCAAGAATTTTACTGCTATTGGAGTCCTATAGCCTTCCACATATTAAAAAACTCCTCAGACAGTGTGCTCTCAGGTCACTGCTGAGTCCTTTTTACCTGCCAAGATGTCAAAAGGAAGATTAGGAAGAAAAAAAAACAATAATATACATGACATAAATGCAAACAGAGTCTTTTAAACCATCCTGTCATAACACATTAAGGAGTCTTGATTTATAATTGTAAGGGCATCAAATAAATGCTTATTGCAGCAGGTGGTGCCAAATATGAATAATCCCAGAGAACAAGTGGAAACAGTTAACAAAAGTCTTGTTCCAAGCAGCTGCTCTTCACTCCCTCCTTCAGCTGCTGTGTTTCCTGCAGCCATTTCAAATTTTCTCCTGCCTATCACTCTTAGACAGCAATACACCAAAGCATGATACAACTGAAAACAATACTAATAATTAAAACTTTTTGGCTTTGGACCAGAAATAAGAGTTGAGCTGGGTTCACACAGTTCTGAATTACAAGTCTTTCAGGATGCACAAGTGCATGTGCTTGTGCCACTGCAAGCGCCCGCTCCCTCCTCTACAAAGCACTTCCCAGAGCAGCATCAGCCTGGACCTCTGCTTGCTGTGGGCAGGAAAATTTACCCTGCCCTTCACTCATGCAAGAAAGCAGGACTTCTCTTCGGGAGGAGAAGTGAACACCATGATAACAAGAGACCACTGGGAGCAGGAGAAGGGCACACAGACAAAACCAGTCATGGGTGTCAGACTTGGTGACTGTCAGAAAATCATGCATCACGTATACAATTTCCATCATCTGTAAAGCAGTTGCGAGAATCATTTACAGCTTCTTTTCCATAGAGGTGAAGAGCCAAGGCACTTGATCAAGACTATTATCAAACCAGACATGGAAGCCTGAGCCTCAATTCCACCCTTTCCACACTTGCACCTACTCATTTTAGTCAATGATAGGCTAAAAAGAGGCAATTATTATTATTTTCTTTAAATGCTAGTTTCTTATAGCCACAGTTCCTTCCTGCTGCATCCAGCCTAGTCCCTGCAATTAAACTAGTGTTCATTTTTTAGAAATCCCTTAAATCCTACAAGTGTTAGAGGATTCATCCTGTGTCTCAGCAAGGTTTGACATACTGACATTATTATCATCTGTGTGCTTTGTATTTAGCCTGAATGCATATTTTTTCTAGTGGCAAAATAGAAGATACTTCCTGAGACAGAAGAACAACTTTTGTCAAAACACTGTAAACTACAAAGCTCAGCGTAAGTAAAATAGAGTCAAGACTTAAGAGGCCAAACATACCAGTACACACAGAATGTTCCTTACTTATGGAATAAGTTTTGTTTTCAGTTTTGGAGCCTTTCTTAGCAAATGCCTTGACAACCCTCAGCTTATGTAGGCATTTGATAGGTAGGTGTTCCCCCTCTCCTGTGATGTCTGTAATCAGAGAAGCAAGGGCAGCACCCAGGCACGGGGATTCACACTGTAAATGGACATCTTGCCCTCTGTGGGGATCTTTCTTTCTTTCTCCTCTGATCAAAAACAAGACACAAAAGAGTCCAGGCGGGTAGGCCTATGTGGGGCACATAGGAATTTGATCAGCCTTCTTTGGGCACTGAGTTTTGGAGCTCAAAGGGTTTCTTTCTTGGCAGGTCTGATTTCTACAACTTCACGGCAGCTGGATAGAGAATACAAGGCTGAACATATCCTAGAGGTGGGTAAAGATTATTGTAATTAGCTTATTTACCTACAAGTGTATTAAGTCCTCAAAGAGCTTTCTTTGCAAGTTGGAGCATAGAGAAAAAATCTCATCCCATCAGCTCCCAACTGCTGGGAAACTTAATTAAATGGTGTGTGTTGCCCTAAGAAACAGCTGCATCAGTACTGCAGGATTTATTATTTCCTTACTGAAGTCTGGAGCAAAAGGCCTGTTCTGGAAGCTGTGGGAATTGAGGAAGGGGACTGGAACAGATGTCTAGCAGGATGTAAGTTATGGAGGAAAGAGTAAGCCTGATAAATTCACCCTGGTTTATCTCATTGCATCAGCCCTTGCTATGTAGCTTCATATAACCAGTGCCCATCCTTCATGCCCTGAGCTATGCATATTTACAGTACCAAGATCTTGAGGTGTTTCAGTCTATCAGGGTAATAGAGGATGCTACACTTCTCTCTGCAATGAGAGCATGCACAGGCACAACGAAGTGAGGATGGAAGGTAACTTGCCAAGCCACATGAATACTTTTCAGTTGTATGAGCACTAAAGGCCATTCTGACCCACTTCCAGAGCAGCAGCAAGCAGAAGCCCTGCAGACGTCTCCCTGTGCATGCACAAGCCTTGCACAGTGACAGCTACAGCCACCAGATTTTGCTCTGCAGAGAGGAGCAGTGCCTCTGAAAATGTTGAGATACAAATGCATATCCACGCAAAACCCCTAGTTTAGTCATTGCCCAACAGGATGAAGGCTGGTTGCTCGTGCCCTAGCTCATAACAAATTGCTCTGTCATCTACTCCCTTTGCTTGCTGGCAGGTGGCTGTTTCTGACAACGGAGAGCCAGCCCTGAAGTCCACCAGCAGAGTTGTGATACAAGTCCTGGATGCCAACGACAGTCCTCCCACTTTTCCCCACAAGCTCTTCATGGTTCAGCTCCCTGAGAGAGATGCCTCAGAGATGCCACTGCCAGTCTACAGGCTGATCGCTTCAGACCGTGACCAGGGCCGGAACAGCCAGATCACCTATACCATTGAGGAGGAGGAGGAAGGGATATTCACCATCAACCCCTCAAATGGTGTGGTGTTCTCCAGGAAAGCTTTTCCTGCCTCTGAATACAACATACTCACGGTGAGAGGAGGGGGAAACAGCCAATGGGAAGGGATAGTCATAGAGGGAAAGAGGAAAGGATGCAGAAACAGAAAAGATAAAAGGAGAGAGAGAAAATGCAGCAGTTGGAGGAGAGCTTGAAGGAGACAGACTTGGGTTACAGGGAGAGGAACTGTGAGGGAATGATGAAAAATATAGAGGGTAAGAAGCTATTAAAAATGGAAGATATATTTAAAATAAACTGGTCAATCCACTCTCAGGGATTAATACAGTGTTCCACGACCCCATACGGATGTGTATCTGAACATGAACAGTCCTTTGTTTTCAGTGATGCCTCCATTTGGCAGTCTAGCCAGGCCATGTGGTTTGAATATAGGTTTAAAGATCTCCCACACTGTGGATCCTTGCAATGCAGCTTGTGATCCAGGTCTCTGCTGTGGACTGCACTTGGCAGATTTGCTATATAGTTAAGATGAATTTTAGCTGTGTGGCTATATCTTGGAAACAGCCAGAGGATGGGCCACTGGGTGAGGATTTGGTTTGTTGGATTTAGGGTGCACTTGGACATGAAACTCCTGGTGGGTGGGAGAAAAAGCTTCCCGTGGGCTAAACCAGCTTTCCCCCCTGACTGCATGTGCATTTCCCGGCAGGTCAAGGCAACTGATGGTGGCACCCCACCGCTTTCCTCCCACGTGCGGCTTCACATCAGCTGGGTCTCCCGGCCTGGCCCTTCCTCAGAGCCACTAGCATTTGATGAACCCCATTTTAACTTTGCCGTAATGGAAACAGATCCTGTAAACCATATGGTGGGAGTGATCAGCATTGAAATGGGCCCCAGCCAAGTGTGGTTTAATATCACAGGTGAGACACAGAAATTAAGCCAGGGCAGGGGTGTCTGGGAGCATTTGCCCCAGCTCTCTTGGCTTTCAACACTCGCATGCCTCAGCTAATGATTTTGTTTGCTTTAGGTGTAGGTGAGCTACAGGGAGAGCATTCTCACAGACACCAAAAGTCTTAAACAACCATACACAAAGTTACCTGTCCAAGCGCTCCAAAGCCAAGTGCAATTATCTAAAACACTTTTTAAATGACATTCTGGAATTTGTCAGTATTTGAGGAGTTCTCCGATGTCACATGAAAGGCAGGACATGCCAGCCTCAGCTTCTTCTGGGAATTGAGTGGCACTGTTGATTGTGGTAAAACATCTCCCCCTCCCTGCTAAACCCATAGTCTCAAGAGGGAGTCAAGAGGGAAGGATTCCTCAAAGAACTGGTCTAACCTAACAGGTGGGGTTCTCCTACCTCACAGCATCCCAGGGATTACTTGGACATGAAATGTGAAGCTGCTCTAGGGCCTTCTCCAAGACACACAACACTAAAGCAGAAGGAATATGGGCTCCCACCCAGGGGACTTGCCAAGCAGTGCATGTGCAGAACTGGTCCTACAAACGAGGGCCAGTTGTGGTCATGTAACTTGGTGTTTTGAAGTGATGCCCCAGTCTGCCATGCACAGCCTTTCCCTGACACTGCCTGCAGGGCTTGCCTTCGTCAGACAAAGCCTTAATTGGGTGAGTGAATAGTTTTTCCCATTACTACATTAGGGCAGGGATAATGGTGTATAAATACAATTAAACAAAGTGAGATACAACGTTACAAGGAGTGGATAATAGTGCAAGGCTTATCTGGCATGAGTAGTGCCTGCTTAGGTTTTCAGAATTAACTGTATATTACTCTGAATATTATCCCATTGCTCCCCTGCTGAGCACCAGCTGTATGCTTGACCTCATCTGTACCAGTTCCTGGTGCACTAGGTGCTACTCAGGGCTCTCGGTGTTTCTATACTGGTGGAAGAGAACAGGATTTCATTTTCCCTGGTAGGGAAGCAAAGCATCACAGTAGTTGTCAAGCAAGATTTAGAGGGGTCCAGGAACCTTCAGCACCTCATTCAAAAACTCATGTTTCCCAATCCACAAGGGCCCTGTCACTAGGGTGGATGATGTCTGCAAAAACTCAAAAAGCAGCATCTTTCTTCATCTCTTCCCTTTCCTGGGCTGCTTCTCGCCATTTGGCACAATGCCAAGGGAGCCTTTCTCTCTTTTCTCAGGGAAAAGCACCTATGGATCTCTCTGCCTCTGCATCTTCCTATCTCCTCCTCAGTAGGAAAGTGGCAGACCAGGCGAGCAAACACTACATTTCTTCCACAAGGGAAGATGTGTAATTTAACAACCAACTTATGTTTTCCCAGATGGTAAGAAAATAAAGCAGAATCTAAAGCACCCCAAAGCAACAGAGAGAAAATTTGAGACTTGGGATAAATCACAGAAAATTGCTCCTACCTTTCTGTATCTCAGAACAATACAGAGGTGTTTCATGTGCAAAAGATTGCTAAAAGCCCACCAGCAAGTGAGGCATGAGAAAGGAGCTTCCATGCCAGGGCTGAACAGCAGTAGCATGAGGGGCAGCCTTCTGCTGCTGAGCTGCTCAGGCCTGTGGTTCCCTGCACCATGCAGCCATCTGGGTTTGAGGCAACAGGCTCTGCTCACCCTGGAAGCACCATCTGCCTCCCCAACTGTCCAAGTATTGGACTTCTTCAGGTAGCTCACAGGCTCCCAGCCATGGCAACAAAGACTATTGCTGATATGCCCCCAGTGTGACCTTGAATTGGAAGCCAGCAAGAAGGTAGTTTGGCCCTGCAGGTCCCTGATCCATGCTAAGCTTGTGATGTTGCATAGCTGGAGACCTTGCGGAAATAAATCGGTGTTCAAATGTGCCTGTTGCAAATCTAGCCAGGGCATCAAATGCAGACATGCATCCTTTCCCCTTCTCTGCTCCTCCTTCCTTTCTCTAATTCCTCTCACCTTCCCTTTTGTACTCCTTTGTGACTATACGTGACTACTTCTTTGTCTTCCTTCTCCATGTTCTCCCTGTCTCCTGTGTCCATCTATCACACTCTGTATTGAGTTTCCAGATCTGGGGGAAACCTCACCTGTGGCACTGTCCCCAGCTTAGCTGTGGCCAAAAGGTGTGGCTCTAGGTGCAGCTAGAGTCAACACTTACACATCCCCGTTCAGGATGCATTGTCTGGCATGCCACATATCTGTGGCTTGACATGAGCTTCTTGTGTGGTTTGTGCATGGTATCTGGAGGAGAGATCCTCATCCTTTGGATCTCCAGACAGTTCCTGTAATTCCTTCTCCTGCAGAGACTACCAGCCCCTGCAGCTTGCTCCAGACAGGAATCTAACTGTAACTGCCTCCTTATTTCCTTTTCTCATATTTCCCTTATCCCAGGTGGAGATGATGACATGGATTTTGACATTGAAAAGAGTACAGGCAGCATGGTCATTGCAAGAGCTCTTGATGCAAGGAAGAAGTCAAGCTATAACCTGACTGTAGAAGTTACTGATGGGTCCACAACCATAAAAACACAGGTAAGTTTTTATTTCTTTGGTAGACACCCCATCTAGAGCAAGTATACACCAAAGGGAAGCTTTCTCTTGACTCCACTGAGCTCTGGATCAGATGCCTGGCACAAGAATCTCATTCCACTGTAATTCTTATGTTATACAGCTAAGATATTATTTTTGTGTTGCTAGAAACACAGGCAGTCTAAGAAAGTGTGGGCCTTTCCCCTTAATCACAACTAGCACACAGGACAAATCTACACCACCACCAGCCAAGCTAGGGTGGCAAGTTTACACTCTCAGACCTCTACTTGCTCTTAGCTGCTCAGACTGAACTACAACATAGTTGGAACAACATACTAGGACGAAGAGAAATCCTTATGTAATTAGATCAGGCTTGGGTCCATGGTACCATGTCAATGGGTGCTCATGGGACTTGCTAGTTTATGTAACAGCATAGACACATCTACAAGAGGTGAGGTAAGGCCCTGTCCTGTGCTGCTCCACATGCATGGAACATTGATAACATATCAGCACTAAGGTACAGGGGCAAGTGGGGCAACTGCAGAGATACTGTGTCCTCTGGCCATGAGGAAAGCAAGTGCTGGTGAGAGGAGACACTTTGCTCTCAGGAATGTCTCTGAGCCCCAGATAAAATGGCTGCTAAGGTCTGCTCATCTTTACTTACTCTCAGGAAGGTTATCCACAGAATCATAGAATGGTTAGGGGCGGAAGGGACCTCCGAAGGTCATCTAGTCCAGCCCCCCTGCAGTAAGCAGGGATACCCTCAATTAGACCGGGCTGTTCAGAGCCTTGTCCAACCTTACCTTGAATATCTCCAGGGATGGTTCCTCAACCCCCTCCCTGGGGAGCCTATTCCACTGTTCTACTGTTCTGTTCAAGTCTGGATCTTTCACCAGCCATTTTCTCCATGCAAGAAGCAGCCAAAAACTCATCCTTCACTGTACAGGAAGACCCAGAACCTGAGCAATGTGAGTCACCCGTCAGCGATGGTTATCGTGGGAAATTCACTGCGGGGGTTTGCAAGGGATGATGAGTGAGGACTGCTGCCATTCCTACAAAATGCAGCACCAACTATCTTCAAGTATTGTTCCAAATAAACAAAGCCCCACCTTGCCTGGTGTGCATTCCCTGCCACTTGCATCTCATCCTGGTGTTTATTTTGGCACTCAAGGCCACTAGCAGATATCAGAAAACCTGCTTGTGCAAAGCACCCATGACATGTTCAGGTTTACTAAAGGAAGAAAATTGTTACACTCTGTTGGGACTCCCTAAGATGCAGTGAACACATCAGTAAGGGGATGAGGACAGTCAGGGTAGGAGACCAAATTGAAGAAACTAGGTGCCTTTGCAGGCAAGATTCAGGAAGGCCCTTTGCAGGGACTTCCTGTTAAACGCAGAGGTGAAGATTTGGTTAAAAAAGTGCAGAGTACAAAATTTGCTTTTGCATTTCTCTATACACTTGCTGCTCTTGAGCTGGGCCAGCCCCTCCCTTCATTTACCAACCATTCCCCTCTGTCAGCTTTCTCATGTGTAGTTAAGGAGGGCTGGTGTGGAGGCACCAGACAGCAAAGCTGGCACCACAGCCAAGTGACTGATGCTTTTCATGGCAGACTATGACTATTTCCCTTTGTGCCAAGTGCAGTCACGTTCAGTCAGAATGTTTTGCCAGATTGGAGAGATTTTTAAAAAATCACTAAGGAAAGGCACAGCAGGAGTTCCTCTGGAGAAGGACAAAAGGTCTCCCAGTCACCACGGATAGCAGTCTCAAGAGTTGAAAACTGTGACACTTGCAAGGCTTAGAGCTCAGCTACACACAAGAGGGATTGGTGAGATTTTACATGGCTGCATAAGTCAGATTGCTCCTATGTCTCTGCTACCCTCCCACAGGCATTTATTTATGTGATTGACATCAACCAGCACCGTCCAGAGTTCATGGAGAGCCATTATGAGGTGAGGATTCCTGAAGATACTCCCTCAGGGAGAGAAATCCTTCAAGTCACTGCAACAGACAAGGACAAGGGCAAGGGGCTCATCTACACCATCCATGGCAGTGTGGACCCCAAAAGCACAAGACTTTTCCAGTTGGATCCGAGCAGTGGAGTCCTCACAACAGCAGAAGGCTTCAGTTCCCAGCCCATGCCTCAGCACACACTAACAGTGATGGTGAGTCCAAGCCTAACCCTGCTGAGTTTAGCCATCAGCTTGGCCGGAATATATGGATCACTGGAGAAGTTAAAACTGGTTCTAGTCTTTGAGGGAGGATTTGTCTGGAACAAAAGGGAAGAGGAAAGCAGACCTTTTTTTATATAAGCATCCTGAATAAATCCTCTAACCATGTACTGACCCAATTACCTGCTAGCTTCATTGGAGGGCCACTAGATTCTCACACAAGAAAACACAGTGAATAATTGTTCATGTTTGTTTCAAGTTCAAGGCTGAGCTTTAGTGCTAAAACTTGCAGGCTTATTCCCACCCAAGGGGTTGGTACCACTGAAAAATGATGCCTTCTGTAAGAGTTCTGATGAGCTACTTGGCAGCCTGGTGCAGGAAAGGCTGCCTGCTTCCTGAGTGTGACCATACCTGCTCTTCCCTTGTCATTCAGGTACGAGACCAGGAGGTCCCCATCAAGAGGAACTTTATTCGAGTCATCATCCATGTAGACAACTGCAACCTTCACCCACCACAGTTCAGCAGCATCCATTATGAAGCAAAAGTGCTGGACTCAGCACTGGTAGGCACAGAGGTTATACAAGTCAGAGCCCTTGATCAGGACCAAGGAACCAATGCTGAAATCCACTACTCCCTTCAGGCAGGTGAGAGCCATGCAACAAGACAGTAGAGGCTATGAATACATCTGCTTTTCTATGTTCTAGCTGGAGACCAGACAGATGACCACCTTTCTCTAGCTGTTGCTAAGAACAGTAAATGAATGCACAGTTGTACAATGAGGCTTCCTTCCTATCCAGAGAAAATGTAGAGCAAGAAGGTAATTTCCATATTATGGAATATTAGCATCTTACCTTAAGAAGGTAGTTCAATGTTGAGTCACTATTCTAAGAAAAAAAGGTGACTGAACAAGTTAAAACAATTTAAAATCTCATTTTCTCATCCATGGGAACTGAGAGAGGGATCCCTGTTCACTTTAGGCAAAGCTCCTCCAACTCCCACTAAAGTCATCAGCACTTCCATAATTTCTACCAAGAAATATATCCTTGAGGAATGGTGAGCACCCTCTCAGCATTGGTTGATGGTGGGTTTGAGTCATACAAGCTCAGGGGCCAATTGTTTTATTATTCTCTCTAAAGGGTAACATTTAAATATTATGGATGTGCCATGCTGGCTATTAAGCAGGTCAATTATTTTCAGGCGGCAAGCCTTTCTTTACTCCATCTTTCTCACTGCAATTTAGATCAAGGATTGAGGAATTTAATTGCTCCTGCAGTATTGGTAATTATAAGCATGACAGGGCTTGAAGGAACTAGCAGAGTCTGTGCTACCATGTTCTTCAGTACACAAGGCAAAAGATTCAGGCACATGCTCTGCCACCACTAAATAAGATCAAATTAGAAGGGTATTTATCTCTAATGTACATTTTTATTGATTTTGAAGTTAGCTCATAGATCTCAATGGGTTCATTGTGCTTAGAATGAAAGATATTTAGAATTTAACAAAGATTGTTGTCTCTCTGTGAAAAAAACCCAGTTAATAAGGTCTGAAATCAGCAGCATGGATGGAAAAGAGGTAAAGAAAACCAAAACCAACAGGGTGTCTGTATTCTTCACTTTATAATTTCTTTTCTTGCAGGTAATGGGGAAGGTTTCTTTAGCATCGACCCATATTCTGGAATTATTACAGTCACCCAGAAACTGGACCCATCTAGGCAGGAGCAATTTACTCTTATTGTAAAGGCAGAAGATCAGGGGTTCCCCCAGCTTCAAGATTCTGCTGCAGTACACATCCACATTAGTCCCTCGGATCAAACCCCTCCAAAATTTCAAGAGGCCGAATATATCGCAGAGATCAGTGAATCCGCTATTGTTGGCTCTCCTCTGATCTACGTTTCAGCCATAAGCTTGTCACCAGTCAGCTATGAAATAAAAGATGGAAATGGAGATGGAGTGTTCTCCATGAACTATCAGTCTGGCCTTATTTCCACTCAGAAGAACTTAGATTTTGAACAGGTATCTTTTTACCAGTTGAAAGTCCGTGGCACCAACATGGCTGGAGCATTTATGGACACAATGGTATTTATCTATGTCATAGATGAGAATGACAACATTCCCAACTTCGTTAAACCTTCATTCGTTGGCTGGATCATAGAGAATGCTCCATCACAAAGCATGATTCTGGATGAAAGCAATGCTCCCCTTGTGACCCATGCAACAGATGCTGATCAAGACTCCAATGCTCTCCTAGTCTATGAGATTTTGGAACCAGAGGCACTGAAATATTTCACAGTAGATCCCAGCACAGGGACACTAACCAGTCGTATTGATATAGACTATGAGCTAACCCCAATTTTCCACTTCAGTGTACATGTGCATGATAGTGGAACTCTTAGCTTATTTGCATCCAAGCCAGCCAAGGTCACAATCCATGTTAAAGATGTGAATGATTCACCTCCAGTCTTTTTGAAAGACACTTATGAGCTTTCTGTCTTGTTACCTGCCCACCCAGGGATGGAGCTCTTGTCAGTGCAGGCAAAAGATGCAGATTCAGAGGTGACCTACAGCATCGTGGAAGGGAATATTGATAACACTTTCTATATTCATCCACTCACAGGTTTAATCTCCATTCTTAATGCTACTGGCCTGCAAAGTTATCATGAACTCATAGTCAGAGCAAGTGATGGCTTGTGTAAGACTACTGCTCTGGTTAGGCTAAATTTAACTCAAGCACAAGGTACTGGCTTAAAATTTGATCAAGACATATATACAGCAACTGTGACTGAAAACTCTACAGATGAGAAGACACTCACTGTTCTTGGAGTGAAGGGATATCAGCTAAATGAACCCCTTTTCTATTCACTCTTGAATGGAAAGGAAAGATTCAAAATGATCCAGGCATCTGGAGTACTCCAGACCAAGGGTGTGAAATTTGATCGTGAAGCACAAGACATGCACGAGGTAGCTGTGGAAGTAAAGGACAATAGGAAACCACCAAGAGCATCTCAAGCCACAGTCAAGGTTTATGTAACGGATGTGAATGACAACCCACCACAGTTTGAGAATGTGCCATATTACACCTCAGTGCAGGATGGCACAGAGCCAGGTGATGTACTTTTTCAAGTGTCAGCAACAGACAAAGATATAGGGGACAATGGAGCCATTACCTACTCATTTGCAGAGGACTACAAGTACTTTTGGATTGACCCCTACCTAGGGGACATCTCACTGAAGAAGCCTCTTGATTATCAAGCTCTAAATAAATACAACCTTCGAGTCATTGCTAAGGATAAAGGTAAACCACCTCTCCATACTGAAGAGGAGGTTGTGATCAGCGTGAGGAACAAATCCAACCCTCTATTCCAAAGTTTGTACTACCGAGTGAAGGTGCCAGAAAACATCCCCCCATACACATCTATCCTCCACATACAGGCTCGCAGCCCTGAAGGCTTGCGCCTCATCTACAACATTGTGGAGGAAGATTGCCTGAAACTATTCAACACAGATTTCAAAACTGGTGTCCTTACTGTAACAAGCCAGCTGGACTACGAGCTACAGACAAAACATTCATTCACTGTTAGAGCCACAGACACAGCGCTGGGATCCTTTTCAGAAGCCAGAGTAGAGGTGGAGGTAGAGGACATTAATGACAACCCACCTGTATTTTCTCAGGTCATCTACACAGCATCTGTCTTGGAGAGTTTGCCAGCAAAGACCCCTGTTGTCCAGCTCTTTGCTTCTGATAAGGATTCAGGCAGAAACAAAGTGGTCTCCTATCAGATCTTGGATGATGGTTCAGATGCTACCAAGTTCTTTAACATTGATGACAGCACAGGGCAAATAATAACGGCTCAAATGCTTGATTATGAAAAAAACCAACAGTTTCGCATGAAAGTAAGAGCTGCAGATCATGGGATACCTCCACTTAGCAGTGATGCCCTGGTAATCATAGATGTTACAGATATAAACGACAATCCCCCTGTGTTCAGCCAGCTTCAGTATGAAGCCAAGGTAAGTGAAATGGCAACTTGTGGGCACATTGTGCTAAAAGTCCAGGCCCTGGACCCCGATAGTGGAGACACCACCCGACTGGAATATGTGATACTCTCTGGCAATGACAATAGGCATTTCACTATCAACAGCACTTCTGGAATAATATCCATGTTCAACCGCTGCAAAAAGGACTTAGAGTCATCTTATAACCTCAGAGTTTCTGCTTCAGATGGAGTTTTCAAGAGCACTGTGCCTGTATATATCAATACCACAAATGCCAACAAATACAGCCCCTCTTTTCAGCAGAATGTGTATGAAGCAGAGCTGTCAGAAAATGCTGAGATAGGTACTAAAGTGATTGAGCTGCTGGCCATTGACCCAGATGGTGGCCCATATGGCACCATAGACTATACTATCATAAATAAACTCGCCCACGAGAAGTTCTCCATAGATAATAAAGGCCATATTGCCACACTGCAAAAACTGGACAGGGAAAATTCAACAGAGAGAGTCATTGCCATTAAAGTCATGGCCAAGGATGGAGGTGGGAAAGTGGCATTCTGCACTGTCAAAATAATCCTTACAGACGAGAATGACAACCCACCTCGCTTCAAAGCCTCTGAATACACACTGTCCATCCAGTCCAATGTAAGCAAAGGCTCCCCTGTTATCCAGGTACTGGCTTATGATGCCGATGAAGGTGCAAATGCAGATGTCATTTACTCTGTTGACTCTGTGGAAGATGTGGCAGAAGACCTTGTGGAGATCAATGCTGCCACCGGGGTTGTTAAGGTCAAGGAGAGCCTTGTTGGTTTAGAAAACAGAGCCTTTAACTTCAAGGTGAAAGCTGAAGACGGCAGACCCCCTCATTGGAACTCCCTTGTCCCAGTGAATCTTCAGATTGTCCCCAAGGAGGTGACATTGCCAAGGTTTTCTGAACCTCTTTATACATTCTCTGCATCTGAGGATCTTCCAGAGGGATCAGAAATAGGGTCAGTCAAAGCTTTTGCAGAGGATCCCATCATATACAGCCTGGTAAAGGGAACCACTGCAGAAAGTAACAAGGATGAGGTGTTCACACTGGATGAACAAACAGGAGCATTGAAAATCAAAAAGACCATGGATCATGAGACCACCAAGTGGTACCAGATTGATGTTATGGCTCACTGTTCACATGAGGAAACTGAGCTGGTTTCTCTGGTCTCTGTGAACATCCAAGTGCAAGATGTCAATGACAATAGACCTGTTTTTGAGGCAGATCCTTACAGAGCTTTTGTCATGGAGAACATGCCATCAGGAACCACAGTCATTCAAGTGACAGCTAATGACCAGGACATGGGAAGTGATGGACAGGTGACCTACAGTCTGGACGCAGAATCTGGCAATCTCAGAGGACTCTTCACCATTGATGGTGAGAGTGGGTGGATCACGACACTAAAGGAGCTGGACTGTGAAGATCAGGAGATCTATCGGTTTTATGTGGTGGCCACTGACCATGGCAGGAAAGTCCAGCTCTCTTCCCAAACCCTGGTGGAGGTCACAGTCTCTGATGAAAATGATAATGCTCCACAGTTCACCTCAGATTTCTATAAAGGATCAGTAATTGAAAACACAGAGCCAGGGCAGGTTGTTGTCACACTAAGTACCATCGACGCAGATATCTCCGAGCAGAACCGGCGGGTCACATGTTACATAACTGGTGAGTTTTTCCTGACTTTAAATCTTCAATGAAAAGGAATAGTGTATCACTTCACAGTAAGGATCTGATACCCTGTCTTAAAGTGTATTAATACAGAAATAGCTTTGTGCTAACAGTCCTATGAGAAGGAGGAGATTAAGCCTAAGCTCTCTCATGAGCTGGACTCATCAGTTAAAGGAGTCTGAGCTATTCAAAACTCTTCAGTAACTAACTGCAGTGGGTGGAATTATCATAATAGTAACTGTCTCACCACTGAATCGTCCTATTTATTTGGAAATAAATAATATATCTAAGTACACAGTGCTATAGATACATTTAGTTATACATTCTTAAGAGAGGAATAATTAAGACAGTATAACTGTAATACCTCTTGGAAGGATGGAAGAGGTGGTACAGCAGAAGGAAGGTTTTTCTCGTAACAGATACCATGATCTGTATTTTAAGTTTTTTGAACCAGCTTTTTCTCCCACAAACAGTGCCATCAGTTTACACATCACACCTATGTTTAGCTTGCCTGGATTTTTTAATAACTATATATATGCATATAGAATGCATATAACTTTCTGGTATTAAACATGTTTCCTACAAAGTCGTTTTGCCTCTGACTTAAATATATAGACCCCACAAAGCTCCAGTTAACAACTCCGCAGACTGGTGGATATTTGAGACTGTCACACCAATCTTCACCAGGTTTCCAGTGAACAAGACATGCTAAACATGACTCTCACATCCATGAAAGATCAGTTGTGCCAACTAAAATTAACCACTGCTGTAAAACAACAACAAAAAAAAGTTACACCGGAATGTTAGTTTTGTGCCCGCACAAGTAGAACCTTGATTTTACAATACTTTTTGACCCCAAAGGGTCTCTCTCAGACCTGGACAGATACTTCAAATGAGAATGTTTGTTCAATCTCAAATAAGGACCCTTCAGGGTCAGAACATTCAACCAGATCATGCTGCAGCTTGTTATCTGTTATTGCAACCATCAAAACAGGAGAGGAATGCCAGTACTTTAAGTTGGTTTATGGCAAGCCTAGGTGTCTGCAAGCCTTTAGGAGGAAAGATTCAATCCATTTATGTATTAATATTTCTGCCATCTTAAAGGCAGTAGTAACTTCCAGCTACTTTAAACCTGAGAGAACACATGCCTATGGGAACGGCAAATACCGTATGACCTCTCTGCTACATACTTACAAGCACAGGTCAAACTCTACCCATAACCACATAAACATATTAGCAGCAGAAATGTGAATACAGAGATTCCTTGTGTTCCCATGCACAGCAATTTCAAACACAGAGAAACTACACCTGAGCACAGACTGGAGTCTTCCAGCATCAGAAGAAGGGCTTGCAGAGGTTTCATGCCTTCAGATTCACAAACCTCATCACCATAGTGCAAAAGAAAGAGGAGAGTGAATTTCATTTTACCTGTCTGTGTGAGGCCCTTCAGAGTCTAACACAAACAAGCCCTGCAGCCAGCTCTCTTCATTGCCTCCCATTACCTAATGCACTCCCTCCTCCTGCCCACCAGCGTGGGTTCAGCAGAGGACACCAGCTCCCTGCCAGAAGAGGAAGATTCTCCAGGGGCAATTTCTACTCCATTTAAAATCTATTCTGTGTAACATCAGCAGCAGTGGCATGAATTTGGTGGAGAGCCTGCCCAGTCTGGATTTACCCATCTCTTGTTATTTGTCTCTTACAGAATCAGAAAGCAGCCCCAGAAAGCACAGCTATATATTACATACACCTATAGTTTAGAAGGAAGTACAACTACACATAGTACTGTAACAATAAGACCCAACCAATGTCTGGAGGGTATTTGCAGCTCCCAGATCACTTTAGGAATATGCATCAAAAAAGACTGATACAATTTAGAAAGGTGAGACAATGTGGTTTTGAGACAATGAATATGCACATCTGCAGAGTATTACAAAGATGTTTTTGCATTCAGGAGTTGTTTCCTCCTTCCAGTATAATATGCAAACAGTGAATAACAGAAAAAGGGAGGGCAGCTCTCAGCTGTACAGTGAGGTAGACCAGTATCTGGCCTCACCTGCCTGATATGACATCAGTGCCCTCTCTGGGTCACCACCACAAGTCCTTCAGCCTTCCTAAGGGACTGGCAGTGGACACATTTATAACCCCTTTCTTTATCCCTTCTGATTTTCAGCACTCAGTAAATGCCTTTTTTTTCCTTTTCCTTCTGTGCTCTTCTAGACGGGGATGTACTGGGACAGTTCACAGTTAACCAAATTGAGGGAAAATGGACAATTTCTTCCAAGAAGCCTTTGGACAGAGAAGACACAGAGAAATATCTCCTCAAGGTTATGGCCTCTGATGGTAAATTTCAGGCTATCACTGAAGTAGAAATATTTGTTTTGGATATCAATGACAACAGCCCTGAGTGCGGCCAGGTAAGAAATCTGTCCTGCAACATTGGGGGCATAAGGGGAGCAGCTGGGAAGGAGAGAACACAACACCAAGGAAGAAAGGACAGAAAGAGAATGTTAAGAGGGTTTGGCTTGTCATAATTCTTCTCACACAATCCTGGTGCTTTGATTATGCTTAGACATTTTAATTAAGCTGCATGTCAAGCAAGAACATTAAATCTAGCCTCCAAGCATGTTTGCCAGCAATGAGTGCCTAAGCATTATGAAGGATAATTTTTGGGAGATAAACTATGCCAGGAAGCCTCCTGGGTAGGGGCATGTAAATTACCAAGTTTTATCTCCTGCTAAGGTGAGAGATTCCCATCAGGTGGCTTGTTACTGAAGAGAGCTGATCACTAGTATGGATTTTATCCATGGCAAGAAAGAACAGAGGTGGCTGCTTCCCAAAGGAGATTGAAAGGCTTGTGTGAAATAAGCAAACTGGTCCCAATTCACAGCCTGGCAGCTGGCAATATGATGCACAGCATTCCCCTACAAGCCACATGGTTTATTCTTTTCTATGAAGCTTCTGCTAGTCCCTTTGTCCCCACACGGGATGAAGGTATTTTGGACACAGCTCAGATTACAATGACACCTTCTGTCCTTACCAGATGCTCTACACTGGAAGAGTCTCTGAAGATGCTCTGCCGGGCGTCTTCATTTTGAAAATATCAGCAACTGACCCTGACATCGGCAGCAATGCCCAGATAACATACAGCCTCCATGGCCCTGGTGCAGAGGAGTTCCAGCTGGGACCACACACAGGTGAGAGCTGGGCAATGGGATGCTTTTATCCTCACCCACTCCCCATAAATGCCAGCTCCCAAGGTGGCTCAACATGTATCTCCTCCTGAGCAAACAAAAGAACTGCTCAATCCCAGCTCTCCCAGGCTAGGAGGGGATGGCAAACAGGCAGATTTACTGTAATAAGTTATAGAGGAGAGTGAGATCTGCATCTTCTTGCTGGCTTCTTTACAAACATTGTCATCAGTATTGTTAAAATGAAGGGCAGACACTATTGCTGACAGACAGGTCTCAAGGAGAAAAGACCAGCAAGTATTTGGCTCAAGTCAAAGACCCAAGTCCAGAACTCTAAAAAACTTCTTATCAGGTCTTGGGCAGTATATTTGCCCAAGCAGGCAGGATGATCATACCACAGATCACTTGGGGTTCATTACACTGCAGAAAGCTCAGTGCAGCAGGGTTTATAAAGGTGTTCAGACTTAAAATTTATTTATGAGCACTTTTATTCCATGCATGAAATTCAGCCCAACTTAACAGGACTCCCTGTGCCAAGTCGTGCCAGGGCACTGGCTAACAGTGGTCCAAGAACAGTCCCAAGCAATGTGGTGTGGACACATCACCACTATTAGCCGGATTACAAACAACATTCAAACCAAGTCAGTTGTCTTCCATGGTTCAGCCAGGAAGGCAGTGTGCTTGAACCTCTCCTAGCTCTCCTAGGCTGTGGCTGCAGTTGCAGAAGACAAGACCATCACCTGTTCTTCCCAACAGGGGAACTGACCACGTCTGCACCTCTTGATCGTGAACAGAAACCTACATACCAGCTCGTTGCCAAAGCAACGGATGGCGGAGGCCATTCCTGCCAGGCAGATGTAATGCTGATCGTAGAGGACACAAACGACAATGCACCGAGATTCTTCCCCAGTCATTGCACCGTGGCCGTTTTTGACAACACCACAACAAAGACACCCATTGCTGTGGTTGCTGCCAGGGACCTTGATGAAGGTGAGTCAGAATGGGTTTTTTAGGAGAGCTCTACTAAACTTTGATTAACTTTGAAACCTAGGGAAGGGCTACAGCAAAGGGCAGATGACAATATTGGCAAGGATGTGTTTCCAGACCCAATGACAGCGAAGCAACATCATGTTTATCTCCTTTGGAAGAAGATATGAAGGGAAGTTACATTTAAAAACAAGGGCATTAAAAATGGGAAGCACCAGTAAGTACACAAACAGGTGATGTTGATGGACATCAATGAGGGTGGCTAAATACCTAAACCTAGTGGTGGACAGGGCCACACTTGATATTAATACAGCTTCCTTATTCCCCTAGGAATTTAAGGTAATTACGTATGCATAGTTCTACTGCATTAGTAAAAAAAAAACAAAAACAACAAACTAGCAGCATTCCTACCCATGAATGAATGAAGCCTGCTCCTTATCCTTCCAGGTCTCAATGCTGAGGTGATCTATTCTCTCTCTGACTCTGCCAATGGACACTTTTCGATAGAGGAAACAACAGGGGTGATCCGTCTGGAAAAGCCTCTGAAGGATTCTCAGCATTCAGCATTTGAACTGACAGTCCGTGCTACCGACCGGGGCACCCCAGAGCCCCTCTCTGCTCTTGGCACTGTCACTGTCTCTGTTGTGGATCTAAATGAGTATTTGCCTGTTTTCCTGGCCCCTGAATACATTGCCATGGTAAAAGAAGATGTGGCTGTGGGTACAGAGGTCCTCAATTTGTCAGCCTTGACAAGGGACAATGCAGAAAACACAGAGATCAAGTATGAAATAGTGAATGGCAACGACCACGGGAAATTTCAGCTCAACTCAAACACAGGTAAGATGGTCTCATGCCCCAGCATGTCCAGCTTAGCCCAACATCAAAGGTTGTCCCTGTACATTTCTTCTCTGTTTCTTCTACATCTGACTTGGAATTCTGCTTCACTCTCCCTGGCCAGCACAAGGATAAGGAACAGTCTTCTACCCTAAATTTTGCCAACTAAATCACATAAGGAGTCATCTAGATCTTAGTGGAAAGATTCCCGTTACATGTCTGGGACCCGAGACAGGTCCATGATCATGAGGAATACCTGGAGAACAGGATGGGGAAATGTTTCCACTTTACAATGCAGACGGTGGCTTCATTTAAAAAGTCTCTCCATCCTGATCCCATATGGAGCCTGCAGCCCAGGGTAACTGGCACCTTCCTTAGGTAGCACGCTATGAAGACTGGATAATACCAGTCTGTTAACCACAAGCAGGCACTGAGACAGGTTCAGTAGCCAAATAAAGCATTGCTCCATTTGCATGGTAATTTGATAAGAGCTCTTATCAGAAGGTCAACATTAACTCCCTGAAACAAGTCCTTGGCTGTACCATCAATAGCCTTCTGCCCTTGGCTGTAGCATCCACAACACCCTCCACAGCTTCTCCTTCCTTAAAGCTCTTGTTAATTTTTCCACAACAATCTTCTTAGCTTGTACATCTTAAAAAAACCCACACACAACAGTATCATTTCCAAGGAATAATTTTATGCTAACCCCAGGAAAGCATTGAAGCACACAGCCACATTCTGTCCATCTTTCCCCCTCACTTTCACTTTATATCTTCAGACCATGTTCCTCACTCATTTTCTGAGATTAACAGCCTCCTCCTTTCTATGTTGCATCCCAAGTCTCACTTGAAAATCACAGCATCTTGCTATGTGCCTTTTTCTCCTGCAAAACTCTGCATCTTCATCTCACACCTTTTCATTCTGACTATGACACAGTTCAGTGATATTCTACTATTGCCTTGGTCACAGCTTTCAAGAGCACTGATGGACTCTTATCCTACTTTGTCCCAGATCTCCTCCAATCAAGATTCCTAAAGACCTTCTAGAATTAAAATTTATTTCACCTCTTCAAACACTTGATACCAGAATGAGGCAGGTTACGACAGAATCAGTTCAATTATAGTTTGTTTCATGTGATGCCATGACCTTCAGTATTCAGATTTAACCAGAAAAGATTGAAGCTAGGTCAACAGCACCTCACCTTTTCAGATGTCATATTAGAAATCATCTCAGCATATCTCCAGTATTCCAAGAAACCTCACATGCCATTCATTCAAAGTATCTTCTGTCCTTTTCTGTCCATCTGCCAATGCAGGTGCCTTGTACATAAATGGGAGCTTGGATTTTGAAGCAAGTCACGAGTATTACTTGTCTATTGAGGGCACAAGGAAAGGCTCAGCTTCTCTCAGTGATGTGACCATGGTGGTGATCAACATAACTGACATCAATGACCATGCACCAGAGTTCATCCAAGACTCTTACTTTGCTGATATCCGGGAGGATGCCACAGTTGGAGAAGTGATCCTCATGGTATGATTATCAACCAACCCAGCTATCTTTACATATTTTTTCACTTGTACCATGCACTATTTACTCTTCTTTTGCACTTTCCCCTAGACAGAGCCACCTTAATGGGTTTGTGACATTCAACTGAAACAGGACGATTGCCAGAATTCCTGGCACTCCCTAGAGAGGAAGAACACTTTATAACACATCTTTAAGTGAAAATTTGAGATACCTAATGGGGGGCTCAGGAGCCTTGGAGACCACCCAGGAGAGCTAAAATGCCTGAATAAGATCAATACCCTTGAAACTAGGAGAAAGCGAAGGCTTCCCTGGGCACAATAGTGGAGCCCAAGGTATTTCCATGAGGAGTTCCTTGACCAGCCAGTTGAACCATCACAGTGATGGTAAAATCAAGAAAGGGACAAGAAGAAAGCCAGCGTTGTAGCTGTGTGGCATTTTGTCTTATAAAAAAGTAGTGAATGACACTTATGTAAACCACCTTCTCTCCTCCTACTCATTTGAAGCAAACCCAAACCAATATCCTTAAATGACAAGAAAATCCTGCCCCACTGCTTCACCCCTTTTGTTTTTCCTCCTAACAGGTGTCAGCTGATGATTTGGATGGAGCAATGAACAATCAGATCACCTATTCAATTGTGGGAGGGAACCCACTGGGACAATTCACCATTCAACCCAAAAGTGGGCAAATCAGCATCATCAAGCACCTAGACAGGGAGGAGGTGAGTTCACAAAAATGCGAACAGGAAACCTAAACCAGATGTGCCCCAAAAGATTGAGGGGGCACAGTATATTCAGCTACCTCCTGCTTTCTAAATGTTCTACTCATAATACTGTAAACAGAAGACCAGTCTTACTGTGTGCTAATTTTTAAACTCATAGATACCACTGTAGGAAGCCTGCAAATTTTAGGAAAGGCAATCGAGCAATTGAGCCTTCAGTGGTCATAACTCTGGTCTTTGGTCTGCTCCACTGGTGCTTCAAGCTGGTTGGATGAGAGTCAGTCCCAAACTGGAAATCAGCATGGTTGGTTTCTATTCTGACAGGAGCATTATAACCAACAGGTATGAGGAGGAAATGGAAAGGTCACCTGGACACTCATTCATAAAACAGTAGCAGCTCAAACCACTACAGATTAACAAATGTTTGTCCAGCTTAGTCTCATCCATCTCTGGCACGTTATTTCCCTTCTCTGCAACCACTGTGCAGATGTGCTTTGAGATTTATGGATAGAGAGCCTTAACTGAGGGAAAAGGTATTGCTATGTTGCAATGCATGGCCTCAAGCATTTCATCAAGCTACAGCAGGGTAAATCAAGGTGAAAAAGGCACCATTCCTCTATTTCTCCAAATAATCATGTACTGGATCCTTCAGATCCCCAGTTATTCCCTGACAGTTCGAGCCACAGACAACGGCCACCCTCCTCAGTTCAGTGATGTCGCTGTGTTTGTCCACGTGTCTGATGTCAATGACAACCCTCCTCGGTTCTTTCAGCTCAACTACAGCCTTGTGGTCCAGGTAAGCCAGGAGGTCTCCCAGTCCACCTTAGGGTATTAAGGTGCATAGGCTGCTGTTGGAGCAGAGGGACAAGGCAGCAATGAAGCATGACGTTGCTTTGTACTCATTGCCACAGAGAACTGTGAGCATATGCAGGGGCAGGTATTCTGCCAACAGATGTCATTTTCTCTTTCCAATAGCTCAGTCACCTCTTGTCCTTTCAGCACAGAGTATACAGACCTTTTCACACTGTCCAAGCCTGACCTGTAGCCCCTTCCTCCCTAACAATTGTCCATGTCTACACCACAACATAAAAAGCAGCCCTAAGCAGCAGCATTTCTGCTGGATGCAGCCCAGTAGCCATTCAGACTCCAAAAACCTCCAGATACTCAGAAAGCAATACACACAGACCTTGATTTCATTCATCCTTCTGCTGGCCTGGCTCAAGGGGAAAGCAAAGGCATCAGCTCAGCTGTTTGAACTTAGCTACCACATCCATAATGTCATGAAAGAGAGTCCCTTGCCGGCACTAGATCTCTGCCATTGCTGGCAAGAGTCTCCATCTATGTACTAGAGATGAACATAGGGTGTGGGATTTTTTCCCTGTTCCTGATCCAGTAGCTCTAGGGGCACTGTGGGGTCCCCATGGCCTTTTCCTCTTTGCCTGCCTTTCTCCACAAGCATCTTTCCTTATTTCAGGAGAATGCTCCTGTGGGTACAAGTGTCCTGGAGCTGATTATGAGTGACAGAGACTCCCCAGAAAATGGACCACCATATACATTCCAGATCACCCAGGGCAACGACGGGAAGGCTTTTGACATCACCCAAAATGGCCTGCTGGTGACATCAACCATCCTGAACCGAAGAATTAAAGAACAGTATCTATTACAAGTCCAGGTAGAGCCTGCCTTAATGTCCTGGTATCCGAATTCTCCAGCCAGATTAAGTAGCAACGAAATGAGATTAGGATGGCATAGTTGGATGGAAATATCTCTGGTTTTGGAGAAATTCTGTTCAGGCACAAATTGCGTAGCTTGGAGCCACCTCGAGAGCTCATTTCTTCAGAGCTGGGGACCAGCTTCTGCATTGATAAAATCAGATAATATGATAGTGAGAAATACTCTTATCAGTTTCCTTAGCTGCTTTTCTCACCATCACTCTAATGACTTTCCGTTTAAAATGAGACCTGGATCTGGTCTCTGGTACTTTCTCCAAGTACCCTTGCGATTTAAGAAGGGATTTAAGTTCCTCTTCAAAGACAGTTTCTACTGTGCAGAATGAACTAATTAATATTCAATGTTATCAGTAGTCCATTACAAACAAAGGATAATCAATGTAAAATATACACTTCTTCAGTAATAGCAGTTGTTCTAAAAGCCAAGTACTATTACATTCTAAACCTCAACCACTAACTGCCTAAAATTAGGGAGAATCTTATGCTACAATCTGATTATTCACATGTTTCTATTTTGAGGTTCTATTTTGACTCATGCTACACAGACATTGTCAGAGGTGGGGCACAGATTTAAAGTCTGGAAGGTGAGCAAATACACTGACGTGCGTAACTGCTTTATATCTTTGTACATTCGGTTACCATGTAATCCCAAAGAGTGGCAACTTCTCTAAAGCGGGTTAATCTTCAGGACATCAGAGGCATTCAGGTGTCTCTCATCTGCTGAGGAAAGCAGACAGAAATGACTACAATCCCACTGCTAACAGCAGGTCTCAAGTAGTCTCCATGATGGAAGGCACACCACTATTTCCCTGCAGGGTACCTTCATGCAAAGGTCCAACACTGATATCAATTTTTCCCATTCATTCTTCCCAACCTGCTGCTTAACACCTTCTACCCATTGCTATCTGCAAGACATCCTCCTTCTCAAGACTTTATCAGCCCATCCAGTCAGGTGAGATGACAGTAAATCTTCATGTGGCTATAATGGATCCTTCTGTTTTCCTTATCAGGTCTCTGACAGTGGTATGCCTCCCCTGTCCTCATCTGCATTTATAAACATTCAAGTGACTGAGCAGAGCCAATATGCCCCCTCAGCCCTTCCCCTGGAAATATTCATCACCACCAATGAGGAAGCCTTCCGTGGTGGTGTTCTGGGCAAGATCCATGCTACAGACCGAGACCCACATGACACTCTGGTGTACACTTTGGTGTCAGAAGTGCCCCAGGAAGGGCTCTTCTCTGTTGGGGCTGTGGATGGGAAGATCATTGCTGGGGACAAGCTTCCCCATGGCCACTATCTTTTGAATGTGACAGTCAGTGATGGTACATTCACAGCCACCACCAGCGTCAACATCCACGTGTGGTGCTTCACTCAAGAGGCATTGGACAAGGCAGTGGTGCTTCACTTCCGCCACCTCTCCCCAGAAGAGTTTGTAGGGGACCACTGGCGCAACCTCCAGAGATTTCTGGGAAACGTCCTTGTCACCCGGCGCCAAAACATCCACATGGCCAGCTTACAGCCTGCAGCAACCTCTGACGGAGTGGACCTGCTCTTGGCTGTTGGAGAGCCACATGGATCCTTGTATGAGCCTTGGGTCCTTGCAAATAAGATCACTGTGTCAGCTGGGGAGATGGATCAACTCGTTGGTCTCCGGATGAAGAAAACAATTCATGTACCATGTCATGGGTTAGATTGTGCCCACCGTGTCTGCAAGGAAACCATTCAGCTGAATCCTGGCATGATGTCTACCTACAGCACTGCCCGACTCAGTGTCCTCACCCCACGGCACAGCTTGGAGCAAATCTGCTCTTGCAATGGTGAGCAATCCTGGTAGTGCCTCACCCCATAAACCTTGACCTATTGTGTTTTGCTTCTGTGCTTTCCTTCCTCCACTGTAAAGTACCTGGACTTTCCACAGAATCAGGTTGTCCAGTGACAAACAACTCTGCCTACAATTTCAAAGACAAATCTAGACTCTCAGAGCTTTAAAGTTTCACATAGTCTTTTAATTATTCTCCTGCAGTATTTAATAGTGGCAACATCTATCTCATTAGGACAAGTCATTCCTAGCAGCTAATGAAGCTCTGTAGTCAGAATTTTGATCTCTGAGCTCCTGTGTAGATCTTAGACTCATCAAAGCACAGACTGATAAGGAAAGCCAAATAAAGCATATTTGTTATACTCACTAGAATATATCAAGAAACAAATGGAGGGATAGAGGTTAGTATCATTTGGGAAGGAATGGTAACAGGATGCCATAGAATAATATGAAGACTTATCAAGGATGAGGAAATTCAAGGGTGTTGTAGACCACACCAAGATCACCTAAATGTACTATAGGACAAAAATAGCCAGGCTGCTATTGCAGGGTTGTTTCACATTTAAGTAGATAGAAGAAATACTGGGAATTCCAAACAGAAGCTGCAGGAGACACAGTGTAGTTCATGGTTTGCTGTGAATGACATTGTGCCTGTACTGTTACGGTGCCAGGCTGGAAAAAAGAGGCAAGGCTTGATACAGGCTGTAGTCTCAAAGTGTGATCAAGATGAGACCTTTCACTCATTCTCCTTCCAGGAACTGCTGTGAGGTTTGGGGGCCACAGCTACATTTGGTACCAGCACTCCCAGATCGGCTCCTGGCACATGCACTTTCGCCTGAAGACCCACCAGCTGCACGCAGTCGTGTTCTCTGCTAATGGGACAGACCACGCCACTTTGGAGGTATGTATTGCAATGCACAGGGGTTTCTTTCCAAAGTAGAAAGCACTTAATGTTCTGGGGAAAGTAATTACAGAAAGACAACGCAATAATATGTACCCTTAGTAATTCATCTAGCTAAAATATATGTTTTGGGAAAATTGAGAGCCAAGCACCATATTTGGAAATTGTCACAACTAGCAAATTTATTTTTTTTATCTGCAATCATACATGCTGGCTTGTGATGCAGGGCAAAGTTCATCATCTTTCCTTGCAGACTCTGTTTCTCTGTCCCTCTCTTATATTACACCTCTCAGGGCAAAGAACTGGCCAGATGGAATTTTCCCAAAAACAGTCTGCTTCTGCTGTAGCAAAGGGGAAACTTCCCCTCAGACATAAGCAGTAGAGTCAGACTCCCACTGACCATACAACCTGTTTGACAGACTATGTTATGGCTCAATTCAACATAGAGGAGACAGGCAGATTGGGCTAAAGAGCTGTTCAAACATAAAGGGGGCATAGGAAAACTCTGAGACTGGGAATGGTACCACTGCTCTTTACCTGCACCAACACATATGCCAGTCAGGCTACTTGTCTAAGACAAATGGATCTTAAAGGTCCTTTACATTAATGGACAGGACAGGCAAAACAGAAATCTTAAATGTTAATCTCAAACTCCTGCTCTTTTCAATGACTTCCTACAGGTGGTTTCATTGTTTGAGACACCTGCAGAGCCAGGTATATTTTAGTCTTATCACTTTCCTCCCTGTGGCTTACACTGAATTGACCCAGTACTCAAAAATCATCTCACCTCTTCCACTTTGGCAACAAAAAGCAAGCAACAGATGACTAAAGAATAAGGTTTTCATATATTTCTCATAAATTAAATTCAGAGTAATTGGAGACCAAGATCATAAGGCATAATCAGCTTACTGAGATTTGTCCCTGAGACTAATTACATTGAGATCTGCACACTGTAACCTACCTGGGAGTGTTCATCCTGTCCCTGAATTCCCTCATCCCTTCTCATGGTTTCACAATCCCATCTTCCTATTTTGAAATACTTTTCTCTCCACTGCTATGAAAGACCCACACAGAGTGCTGCATAGCAGCTAATGCCCAGAGACTTGCTCAAAGTACATATTGCAAGCTCCTGCTGCCACAGCCATCATTCTTGAGCAGGAGCAGAGAAACATCACACATGTCCTGTACCCACCTCCAAGAGTGACTTTAAGTTGCACTGGAAAGGGCTGATGAGAAAAATTCAGTTTCTCAAAAAGGGTCTCTAGCGTTCCACCCTGTCACCAGAGTCACCAGCAGAAGTCCAGCACTCCAAGTGGTGCTAGGAAAGGATGAGATGTCAGGAAACTATGCTGAGCCAGACTTAACACAAAAAGCCAAGAGAGAAAAAGCTACATTATTGATGGAGTTCAGCATGCCCATGATCTCCTGTACCCAGATGTCTTCACAAGCTTTATAGACTGCAGTACTCTAGTTATTAGCCAAAGCTTTGACAGAATCATAACCAATGGTTTGTAGATTTGGTGAAGAGGATGAGTTCTCCCAAGGGCATGTATATCATCACCCTTCCAATCACTAAGCTGTCCTGATGTTTAGAAATAGGTTTACAGAAAGAGGATAACAAACCAGGCAAGCTGAGAACAACTTGGCAGCCTGTCAGTTCTTGCTCCAAGGAATAGAGCTCTCAGCTGTCTCCCACCCCCAGAAATTGATATGCCCAATCTACAGACCCATCTGAAGTGAAATCATGTTCTTCCATATAAAGTGAAGTAACAACATTCTCAGGTACACTTGCCAATTGTGCGAAGAGATTTACACACAAGTTGCCCTGGGGCCCTTCCATGGCCTGTGCCAGCTTAATCCAATTCTCCCTTCCTTCAGCAGTTGCTGTCATCTCCAACTGAGATTTATTTATACCATGGGCTTCTCTAAGAGTTAACTGTTGTCCTGCTCTCCTTTTGACCCCTCCAGAGGAGTGCCATCATATGATACACAAGTTCATCTAGGGTTCAGTGTAGCCCATAATCACTCCTATGGATTGCAACATGTATCAGCAGCTTTGACCTGGCTTTCCAGCATGCTGGTTAGAAGCTGGGTACAAGTTCCTTTCTCTGCCTTCCAATTCCTCCTTTCCTCCTTCAGAGAAAGCTACCAGTGCTCCTCCTCAACAAGGTCCTGTCATCACCTCCACTCATGATGAAGGTGCAACAGCTCCAGCACCTTCCCCACTGCTAATGAGACTGTGAGAACAGAATAAAGGCCACATGGTGCAGAACAGAAGTCCATCTGTGCCTGGTGATGGAGCTACAGATTGTCTGAATACCAGGGCTCTGATTAAGCCTAGGAAGAGGGGGATGTTGACAAGCAGCTGCAGGAGTATGATCACATAGAGATGTTATGTGAAAAGATGAGTTTCCCTCCCTATACACTGGTCAAAGGTTGCAGGGAAGGATCATGGGAGAAACTGTGCCAGAGACACGAAGGTGTTTTGCAAAATAAAGGAGGTTGCAGATGTCACTTAAACATTTGATCCAGGTATAGCTTGATATGGGTGAAAGGGGCTGCAAGTGCCTAGCTGATAATTCCTCGAGTCTGAAAGGTACGATTCATCTTTACTCTCAATGCTTAGGCAGGGAGGGGAACAAGCAGCAAGCAAACTGATTAAAGCCTCCTTGAACAGCAGCCACCTGTTTATCCCAGCTAACTGTGATTCCTGGAATGTATTTTGCAGATAGTTAATGGAGTGCCTCAACTTGTGTACAGCTGCCGGGGAAACTACATTGGGAACCTCTCCTCCTCTCGCTTTGTGAGCAATGGCGAGTGGCACTCAGTCTTCCTGGAGGTGAAGAATTCATCTGTCCGCCTGCTCATCGATGGCCTAGGAAACTCCTCTCTTCATCTGCCAGGGACCTGTGGTATGTCCCATGGCAGACGAGATCTGATTTTTGGTGGCCTCCGGCAGCCACTCCAGTCCCAGAGAGTCACATGGGGATTCAGGGGCTGCCTGGATGTGGTTGCAATCAACGGTAGAGAAGTGGTTCTCCTGCCTGGGAAAGGGCAATCAAAGGAAGTGAAGGAGGAGATGGGGATAAAGCAGTGCTGTTCCCCCACTGGCGCCTGCAGCAGCAACCCCTGCCTTAACAATGGGATGTGCTCCGAGACTCATGAAGGAGGTACGTGAACATCCCACACAGAGCAATAAGCAGTGAGAGGAGGGAAAGGTGCAACATCTTAATTCATCCCTATGCAAGGGGCTACTCCAGCAGACATTCAGAGGTCTATTCAGGGGACCTCAAATGAGAGCTGACTCAGTGCAGCAGCAGCTGGGGGATATGAGATCATCATCCTGGCTCTCACCAGCAGACCATGGCCCAGAGGGCAGGAGGGTGGTTCTAAGGAGAGTGAAGCATTGCCAAAAACTCAAATGCAAATAGAAATTCCACCCACCCCTCTGCATCCTCTTTGCTTAAGGAGCCATTAGTGAAGTTGGAATCAGGCAAGATGGGCTCAGGCAGTGATGGTATCTGGGTAGAAACAAGCCAAGGTCTTGGTCTGTTTCCACTGCAGTCAGTGACTCCCCAAGGATATGGGAATGGGTATGGAAAACTGTTAAGCTCAAATCCAAGAGTATCAGGCTAACATAAGGTGCACATGCTCAACATGTTTGACACCAGGCCCTGCCCAAGGTAGTCTCACCACTGCCCCATTCCTCTCATCAGAGGGTTTCCCTCTAGCAAGCTGTGTCAGAGGCAGGACTAGTGTGCATGGCCTCGAGGTGAGGAACTGCTCCCAGTGATGTTCACCCTTGTGTCACTGCCCCACACCCATGTCCTAGCTTCTAGTACAGTACTGTTATACCTAATCTATCAAGATAGATACTCTCTGTGCTTTGGCCCTTCCTTGGGGCAGGGAGGTGCTTTCCAGTCTGGTGTGTGGGGCAGAAGCTCCTCCTGCAGCTCTGTGCTCTTGGGGTTGTTGCCAAAGGCCACACCCTGCCCAGCAAGCAAGTAAGGACAGAGGAGGGAGTGCGCCTCCTCCCGCCCTGCCCGCAGCCTCTGGGAACAGGGTTCCCAGCCCTGTCAACTCAGCAGCCACCTGGTTTGGGTGAACTTGTTTGACACAAAGTGCATCTGTCCCAAACAGTCAGGCTGGAACTCATGCCTCAGCCTTACCCTTGAGACCTTCCACATAGAAAATGCCTCTGCATGGTATGGAAGGGGCTCAAAGCCCATGAGGTGAAAACTCATCTCTGCTCCAAGTCAAGCCAACACCTGCTTGCTTTTCAGAGAACATAAAATGCAAGGAGGAAAATCACTGCCTCTCTAATAATCACCCTATGCCCTTCCCATAGTTTCCTTCCAAGGTGATCAGCTTCTGCAAATGGCCCAGCTGTCCAGGGAAGAGCCTGCGGGACATGGCCCCAGGCAGAAACATGCAGGACATGGCGGCAGGGAATGGGTTGCTCAAGGGACATTTAATTTTTGAGGTTATCCTCCTGGCTGTTTGGCTTCCTCAAGCATTGTGGACTCAGTCCTGGAGACCATGGGCATGCAGTGCAAGTTTATGCAAAGCTCTGTGTGGGGATCTCAGGCGTGGGATTATATGTGCAGGCAGACACGTCTGTACAAGTGAGCCCAGGTAGGCCACGTGGCTGCGTGAGAACACATCTATGCAGAAAGGGTCAAAGCCATACCAGCCACCACAGCACTCAGGACCACAGATGCAAACACATGTGAACCCCTGCACCCAGGAACACTTGTGTTTGGGCACATGCAGCCCTACAGGCAATGTCCAGCACCTGCCTCGCGAGCATCAGCACATCCTTGCTGTACAACCACTAACGCACATGTGAAAACAGGTCCACATTTGTTCATCCTAGGCTCTAAAGCAGGAATGTTTCAGCTGTGGACAAGTCACAAAGACTCGTTTCACCTGCAAGGTGGAAACACTGAACTTCCTGCGTGGCACCACCAGCTGAGCGACTAGCAGCAGCTCAGCACAGCCAGGGACATTCCCATGCTTAGGGCTACATTTAACTGCAGCCAAAAATGCAAACAGCAGCAGCAGTAGGCTCCCCCTCCCCCCCCACCCCGAGTCCACAGCTCTACCAGGTTTCTCACTGGCTGAAAGCAGACACCTCCTGTAGGCAAGAGAAACCCGACGTGTTGAGACAGGCGCCTCATACTGCAAGAACTTGCAGGACCAGAGACTTCAGAGAACAATAAGTTACAGAGGATTGCATTTATCAGAGTCAGAAACTGTGAATCAGCCAGCCAGGCTCCCTTTCCTCGAACCTGTATTTGTTCTCCAGCTTCTCCATGCAATAAAGCTGTGACCTGAATGTACCCCTGGAAGGACAGGTTTAACATGTTTAGATATCTCTCTAGTGCCATTGCATTGCTCCAGAGTGACCACCCAGTCTCCAGCAACTGCTCCAGGTCCTGTAACATACCCACCACGGTATGTTACACCCCATGGGTGGCTTGGGTGCCCACAGCAACTGCTGCAGCAGCAAACACCTATGTTTAGGTGGCGCGATTGAGTCTTCTGTGGGTGCCATCAGCACCAGGCACTACTGCTCCCTGCTCTTGCCACTTATTCCATACGGATACAGCCTTTGTGTAACACACTCTTAACCTTTCCAGGTTACACCTGCATCTGCCCCGGGCTGTTTTCTGGCGAGCACTGTGAGCTGGGGGACAGTCCCTGCGAGTCCCAGCCCTGCTTGCACGGGGGAACCTGCACCCTCTCTGCCACCGGCTACTCCTGCCACTGCCCTGACTGGTACCTGGGCGACAGGTAAGGTCCGGGAACTCTTTGAAACAGGTGACCTACCACTGTAGGCTGAAAACATGCTACCAGCTAGCAATGCACATTTCTGGAGCTGAGCATTAGGTGGCAGTGTAATACCGAAATACCCGCTGTCCAGCCAAAGCCTAGGGGTACACGTTACAAACACCAGCTCAACCAACCTACAACACTAAGAGACAAGAGGAACCCAAACCTCACAGAGGGGTTCACAGAATCACAGAATGTTAGGGATTGGAAGGGACCTAGAAGATCATCTAGTCCAACCCTCCTGCCAGAGCAGGATCACCTAGACCAAGTCACCCACGAACAGATCCAGGGGGGTCTTAAGTGTCTCCAGTGATGGAGACTCCACAGCCTCCCTGGGCAGCCCGTTCCAGAGCTCTGTCACCCTCACTGTGAAAAAGTTTTTCCTTGTGTTTACACTGAATCTCTTGTGCTACAACGTGCTCCCACTGATTCTTGTCCTGTCATTGAATGACATTGAGAAGAGTCTGGCTCCATCCTCCCTACACTCACCCTTAACATATTCATAGACATTGATGAGGTTCCCCCTCAGACTCCTCTTCTCCAGGCTAAAGAGCCCCAGCTCTCTCAGCCTCTCCTCATAAGGGAGATGCTCCACTCCCTTCAGCATCTTGATAGCCCTGTGCTGGACTCTCTCCCGTAAATCTGTCTCTCCTGAACTGGGGTGTCCAAAACGGGACACAGTATTCCAGATGTGGTCTCAGCAATGCAGAGTAGAGGTGGAGGAGAACCTCCCTTGACCTGCTGGCCACACTCGTCCTAATGCATCCCAGGATGCCATTGGCCTTCTTGCCACAAAGGTGCATTGTTGGCTCATGGTCATCCTCCTGTCCACCAGGACCCCCACGTCTCTTTCTCCAGAGCTGCTCTCCAAGAGATCAGCCCCAGCCTGTACTGATACATGGGGTTGTTCTTCCCCAAATGAAGGACTCTACACTTGCTCTTGATAAATTTCATTAAATTTCTCCCTGCCCAGCTCTCCAGCCTGGCCAGGTCTCTCTGGATGGCAGCACAGCCTGCTGCTGAGTCAGCCACTCCTCCCAGTTTGGTGTCATCAGCAAACTTGCTGAGGGTGCTCTCTATCCCTTCCTCCAGGTCATTGATGAATATATTGAATAATACTGGACCCAGCACTGACCCTTGGGGGATGCCACTAGTCATAGGCCTCCAGCCTGACTCTGCTCCACTGACCACAACTCTCTGGGCTCTATCCTTTAGCCACCTCCCAATCCACCTCACTGCACCATGACTCAATCCACACTTCTTAAGCCTGGCTGTGAGTTCGTTCATCAATGACACATACAAAAAAAAAAACAAACAAAAAAACCCAAACAAAAACAAAACAACAAAACAAAAAAAATAAACCTAAAACACTGCATAACTGTATATTACCCCTAGCATAAGGAGACCATTACTATTGGAAGGAAAGGTCCCTGTACTGTTAGGGAACCTTTAGGTCTCAGTTCTGCAGATGCTCCATGAAAAGCTAAAAAAGCCTCTCCAATAAGGATGCCCATTCAAGGTGTTCCCCAAATGTTTGCTGCAACATGCAGATATCAACAGATCACCTCAAGACCCCACATAGCCTGGAGGACATATAAAACTTAAGAAGTTAACACATCTCAAAGTGACCCTGGGCTCCCTAGTTTAATAGGATAGGAGCATCTCACTATGCAGTTAGGTCTAAAAAATCCAAATACCCCTATGAGGCAGGAAGCCACCCATTTTCATTTATTGCACATGATTGAAAGGTAAAATAATTCTGGAAAACATGGTATTCTGAAGAGTGTAATTTTATACTCAAGGATCATGGTCGTCTGCCAGTAAAGTCAGGTAGCACAAGTCTAGCAGAGGAAGGAGAGCAGACCAGGATAGAGCATCCTTGGCTAGTGCAAGTCAGAGCCCTAAATAGGATGAAGCAGTTTTAGCTTCATCCACAGACTGATGGTGTTTGCCTCCATCCTTTCCTCCCCACAGGTGCGAGAAGCTGGCTGAGGAGTGCCAAGAGAACCCATGCCAAAATGACGGGCGCTGTGTGAGCAGCCAGGGCTCTGTCCACTGCATCTGCCCATCAGATTACCAGGGGCACTACTGTACACAGCCCATAATCACCCCAGCCATCGTGCCCACACAGTGGGCGGTGGGCCCTGAGGAGATCGCAGAGATCATAGCTGGGGTGCTGGGGGTGGCCATCCTGGCTGCAGCCTTCGTGCTCATCCGCAAGCGCTACCGCCACCGGGCCAAGGCACACAAGCCTGTGGCCAGGGAGGACCCTGACTTGCTCTCCAAGAGCGAGTTCTCCAAGAGTGTGGGAGTGGGCACTCAAGCCATGCCACCCATCGAGCTCAACATCCTGAGTGACACAGCACACAACAACCTGGACCGGGCCACGCCAGAGCAGCACAAACCCACCAGCACCCCTGAATTCGTCACCTTCAATTCAGCTAACGCTCCAAAGCACCGGGGCACCATCGTGTGCAGTGTGGCACCCAACCTGCCCCCTGCTGCACCCCCCTCCAACTCTGACAACGAGTCCTTCATCAAGTGCACCTGGGCCAGGGAGGAGATGGGTCAGTAGCTGCTTCTTGCTCTTACATATCCCTCTGTCCCTTGTGAAATTGATCTAAGGTTTGCAAACGAGGGACCAACAGCATTGGTTAAAGCCAAGCAAAGCACAAGCAAATGCTGTTCAACCCCTGTTAAAGGTCCTTTATTATTTCCCACTCACCAGCACATCCAAATTTTCAGTTTTAACCTGCTCAGTCCCATACACAATCAGCAGGGAATCCATTAATGTGTAGCCTGGATTCCTACACATCCTGGGTCAAAAAAACCTACATAAGAGAATAATGAATCTAGGGGAAGATTAAATCCTAAAAGTCAGTGTGAGCTTTAGGGGAGTCATTTGCACCAGCACAGAAGGATCATGTCCTCGGGGAAAAATCCTCATACGGCTCCAGACAACAAGGTTGCCACTTTCTCTCCATGTAGGAGCTCATCACCAAAGTACATGGTTAGAAGTGAGTTCACAAGAGTAACTACAGGGAGAGATCAAATGGGTCACTTGTTCTGTCCATCATTCAAGCACCTTGAATCTGAATGGCATGAAGAAGTATCTTTTGTGTGCTAGAACAGTGGGTGTCCAAAGGCTGGTGGGAACACCGTCTTGGCTCAGGTCCCCTCAGTTCCCAAAGCTGCAACTACAACTCCCCTATCCCCACATCATCTCTGGTCTGTCACATCTCCTGCAGGCTCAGAGTCTACAGAAAGAGGAGGAGGACAAGGGAGGGAAAAGAACATAATGAACTCAGCTAACACAATTCTGTTTTATTCCAGTCTACCCAGCAGAAACAACCTACTGGCCTCCCCGGTACCTGTCATCAGATGTCCAGGAATATTCGCACTATGAGATCATTCCAGGTCCCCCTGCAACCTCCTCCCACCCTCCTCTCCCACCACCACCTCCTCCTCCCACAGATGCAGAACCAGTCGCTCTTTATGGGGGCTTTCCCTTCCCACTGGACCAGAGCAACAAGCGGGCCCCCATCCCACCCCGCTACAGCAACCAGAACCTGGAGGACTTCTTGCCACTGGACGTGGGAGCCTCACAATGCCAGAATGAATATACAGCCATCAGCTACTACCCAGCCCAGCTGGTGCAGGGTGAGGGCATCCCGTACCAGCCCGACCCCAGCTACAAGCGGGTGAGCATGCGCCTGAGCGTGGCCCAGCCCTCCTACGCAGACTGCGAGGTGGGCCACCAGCCCAGCATCCGAGCCCAGCCGCTTCCACCCCCCAACTATGAGGGCTCTGACATGGTGGAGAGTGACTACGGGAGTTGCGAGGAGGTAATGTTTTAACGGCAGACTCATTCTTAAGATGAGAAGTGTATCTCCACACAGAACACTGTGCAAGGGGCTGGCACAGGCCACTGAAGGGAATCTTATGTGAAACTCCTCACAACTCCCCAGCCCAGCTTGCAGGATCTCCCACTGCAAAGCTGGGTTGTCATTTGGCTGGATTTTTTCGCCTCCACTGCCCTCCATGGTGCTCCTGCTGCAAATGGAAGGGAAATGCTCCAGCCACTGCCAGGGCACAAAGGATGCTTCTGGGATGCCAATGACTAACCTGCCTCCTTGCCAAGGGAATTTTCTCTGGCACCACACAGGACTGCAGCATGCCACCTCCTCTCGCCCTGGGCTCCCTGGCCACAGGGATGATGATGAGAAGGAGAAGGAGGACAAGCACCGCTGGCATGGCAGCAGTCATGGTAGAGGTGGTGTGAAAGAACTTGGGATGCACAGTCTGGCCGTGCCCCAAGTGGGATAGCAGAGTCTCACTGCTCCCAGCTCTGACTCCTAGGGCTTGCATCAAGCCAACAGTTTGTCCAGTGGAATGGATCAGATGGTGCTGGCCCCATCAGCATATCCCTCACTGGGCCAACAGAAGAAGGAAAAAAAAAAAAAAACAAAGTCAATTTCTGTAGAAAAAACAAGCAGTGAGCTTCATCACACCAGGAGCTACCCACAGACTCAGACCAGTGCAGCTAACAGCAAACAGGAGCCCTGTCAAGTTGGGCTGTGCTTGCAGGAGTTAAGGGAGACCCTGCCCTGAGGTTGTGAGCACAGACGTGTCCCCTCAGCTGTTATGGTCCTGCTGCCCAGCTGGGGCTTCCTAGTGTATCCCAGAAAGACTGGCCAGCACCACATAGCAAGCCCAAGACAGGCCACCAAGGCTGCTGAGCATGGGTTTGCCTGTATGTCCTTATGTTTGGAATGTATCATTTCTTCGTGAGAGGTCTTCTTTGGTTGGCCGTTTGATGTAGTTTTTTGTTGTTGATTTTTGGAAAGTATTAAAATAATTTGGATTTTTTTACTACTATAATTTTTAAATAATTCCGGGATTCCCTTGTTAAATTGGACACCTCTGCATAGCTCCACCTAAGGGTAGCCCAGGAAATAACAGCTTATTTGATACGCCAACACCTATAGTTACTCCAGCCTTCAGAAAAGCACCAAGACAGCAAGTTCAATTAATGTTTGAGGATCCTTTAAGGGCCAGAGGAAGGCAGAAGAGCCATGATAGCTTTCCGAGCTTCAGGAAGGCACAAGCCTCCTCTGTTAGCTCAGGTGCAAAGGACTCAAATCCAAGCCCTACCTTAATTCCAATCCCCACCCAAACGGATCTGCAAAACTGAAATTCACCTAATTTCTGAAAGTAAAGCAACAGCTCTTAAGGAGATGACGATCACCTGGTTAACCTAACAAACACACCTGACTCAGGTGTAAAGGACTCAAATCCAAGCCCTGCCTTGATTCCAATCCCCACCCAAACATATCTGCAAAACTGAAATTCACCTAATTTCTGAAAGTAAAGCAACAGCTCTTAAGGAGATGAAGATCACCTGGTTAACCTAACAAACACACCTGACTCAAACATGCTTGCAGAGAGGTCCCCAAATCACTTAGCACAGGCTCTGTAGGACACAGCCACCAGCACCTGCTTACGCTGCCTGTAGCCCCACTCCCACACCTGGTCATCAGAGCTGCTCTTCCAGCATCCACCAGACCCCCAAAGCATTGCCTGTATTAACTCTCAAAGCTCTTCACCCAAAAGCCCAGGCTCTTCACTGCTGTCGCTTCCCAGCACTCACTAGGCAGCCTGGAAGGGCTCTGGAAGGGCTCACCCCATCTCAGGAATTTATCATAGCAACAGTTGATGACAACACCACAGCTCACAATGCTCTGAACAGTGATGTCATTAACTGTTGCCTTGGAGACAGCAAAGGGAAGACGGGGGCTCAGGGCCTCCAAGGGCCAACATCCAAACAGGACAAAGTGAAGTTACCCTCAGCAGCGACTGACAAGTAGAGACCATGCCCTACCCAGAGATCAGCCTGCTCAGGGGAAAAGCAAGATCCCAGCAGCACCCAGCTCTGCAACCTGCACCCTCAAAGCAGATCCTTAGTTAACTTTAACTGGTGTAGTTGCAGATGTCTCTGTTCACAGTAGGGGAGTTGGACTAGGTGATCTTTAATGGTCCCTTCAACACAAAGCATCCTGCCTACATTAGGACTGATATTTTAGCTGTGAGACTTTGCTTCATAAATTCCTCTCAACACCATAGTCCTAAAAGAGCACAACCACTACATATTAATTTGGGCACAGCATTTTTAAGCTCAGATATCAGTGGGTTGTGTGGGGCGACATCCTGGGCAAGGTGTAAGAATAAAAAGAGCTCTTTTTATTTTTTTAATTTTTTTTGTAATTCCAAGAGTTGCTTCAGACTGGAAAGGTTAGAGGAAAGATCTTCCAAGGCCCTTGCTGGCCTTAATTACCCTACAGCCCTAAAGCACTTTGTAGACAGAGCACAGTGATGTCTCTGCTGGGCCCAGGACTGTGGTTGCCTCTGGGCAGGAGCAGCATGAAAAGGGAAACCCACCAGTACAGCACACAGCTCCAAACCCCCAGTCTGACCACACAACATTCACAATGCCCCAGCAACTCAGGCTGCAAGTCCTGCCACTAGCTCCATAACCCAAGCCAGGGACTCACCCCACTTCCCAAAACACCCCAGAGATAGACCAGCATCCTACCTTGAGAAGAGATTGAGAGGGTTCATCACACAGAAATTCTGGGAAGAGGAAGGACAAAATAACCTCCCTCCAACTTCAAATGCTGGCTGCAAGACGAGTATCACCTGGCAAGGCCAGACCTCCCAGCCCTATGACACCACCACAGCTGAGATTCATCTCAAAGTGA